>JAHZNI010002727.1:0-39206 GCA_027744415.1 Seira ritae
AATTGACCAAAATATATAAAAAACGAAATATGAGATGCAATGAGTTGCAGAATGCAACCAGTCTTTCGGAAAATCGTCGTCATCATCATGAGCTTTTTTATGGTTGGATTAGCATTATGAGTACTTGCTTTTTGTATGTTCACGAGAGATTTACAATTGAGGCGACACATCGTATCCTCTGTCGTATTAAAAACGGCATGCCATGCGTCTTGACTTGAGAACCTTGTTCGATTTCTTCCGTTAGTTTGTTCTGCAGTGATATTCTGTCAATGTCTCTGAACTAGTCTGAAGCCAAAATTCTCTTTCGGTTCGGTTGTTCAAGTAGCAAGAATCTTGGATGTCTGATAGTGATGATGATGAAACGATGAAAGTATGCAAGTAAGCTTGATCATGAGAAGGCAGTAAGATCTGAATTCTAAATCGAGACATTGAAAAAATGTGTCTCAATGTTTTCTTCTCAATTTTCTCCTAATTTTCACAGAAAATTAAAAGAACCTGTGAAAGTAATGAACTCTTCATTTCTCAGAAAAAGACGTCATCCGGTAAAAAAGTTGTCGGTTTCCTGAAATCCTCTTGTGAAATTCGCATGCCATTAAAAAGGGGAAAGTTCTTTCCTTTGTATGCGAACGAACCATGAACTACTTCTTATATTCACAAGCTTATTTACCGCCCTTTGGCTTCTTGATTCCAGTAATGCATGTCCAGGACCAAGGACCGTTTCCTTTATATTTCTCAATGCATACTTTTACCCCTGCCATATGTCGTTCTTATTCGGCCATTTTCTGGAGGGATTTCATTCAAAGAAGTTACAGTTTGTCGCTCGACTGGAGCTGAACAGTTAGTCGGTGATGATGATCACTGTTCTGCATCTAAAATGGTAGCAGCATGTGCTGCATAAACCCGGTTTCAAACTACAGTAGCTCCTGCCTCGTTAAATAGGGTGAAATTACTTTTTGCTGGATGAAGGGGGCTTGAATGGGTGTAAAAAAGCATGGGTAGCAAAGCAAAATATGCTTATTAAACCGGAGGTAAAAGGAGAGGATTGTGACATACAAATACTTTTTACTGTACGAAACGAAAAGGAAGACTTTTTTTGTTGAAATCCATGCCATGAGCCATCATGAACAAGAGCTTGCACAGCCCAAATCCAACAACAACCACCCTTTCTTGTTGAGTGGAGTCCGGTTGGTTGGTGCTCGCTCTCGCTGCTGCTGCGAGATCAAAGGGGTTTAAAAGTTGTGAGCAGTGACGGTTTAATGTGCATGAGCCTATTCATCACCACCACCGGAGAGAGAGAGGCTTAGCACATGTTCGAAGGCACAGCTGTTTCACACAAAAGCCAGTGCCAGTGGTATAATAAAAATGATGCACTGATCATGTCCATATGCCTATACTTTTCTTAAAGCTAATGAATGCACCGTCGTCGACCGTCATCCTTCTTATCCCGTTCTTTTTTTGCCCTTGTGTAGCCAAGACTTTTTTTGAAGACTTCATGGGCTAATGACAGACTTGACTTGGCTTCTATTTTCCAACATGTCGTTGGATTGTGGTGATTGGTTACTTCATACTTATCATATCATGTTGACTGCTTTTTGTTTGTTACTCTGCTTGCTCCTTCAACATAAAATTGTGACCCTTGTTTTGCCGTCCTCATCATCAATATCAATATTCCTCATTCTTGTGATGTGCATATACTTTCAATATTATAATGCACACAAGGAAGTAGTGAGGCAAGAGGAACAATGATGATAAGGATAATATGGTATGCATATATGAATCAGATCACAGCACAATTCAGAAGAGTATACATTGTTCATGCTCATTATTACTACAGTTTCCTTTTTTCGAGCCAAGGTCTTCCAGTATTAGTCTCACAAAAAATGCCTTAGTTAATACCTAAACCCAACCTCTTCTCATTATACCAAAAGTCTGACTAAGTCATTGAATATGATGCAGACTCAATAATTGAATATTGAGTCGTTGCTTTTCTTTAGATTTGTTGAAAAAAATTATGTCTTTATGCTTACACATTGGCAGTTTGACATTCAACGATTTCCTGGTCTGAGACTGATGGTCTGATCTGTGATGTTTTGCTTTGCATGAAATCCATGCACGCTCGAAGAAAAATCCAACTATTTCGTATAAATCATAGCGCAAAACTCAAACACGGTTAATTTATTCATACGTAGAGTTCATTTTCCAGAGTTAATCACGCCGCTTAAATAACATCCTAGGTAGTCTAATCAACCCCTTTTAAGATAAATCGCTCACGACAAGATAGCTAAATATGGATATGTAGATGCGTTTTTTACAGAAAAAATCAAAGGGATGTATTCACATATTATGCATATGACCTTGGTCGGTTACGTCTACTCATCAAGGCTTTCAAAGTCAGCAGGTGAAAAGACCTGAGTTCATGAGAATCACGCACGGCTAAATGCTGTCTAGGTAGTCACCTTCGTTCATAATAATTTGCTCTTATGTATGTCTCCTTTATATTTTAATCCATCCGTGATGGTCAGATTTTCGATTGGATTATTGTGGCTTAAAAACCATTAATGATGTGACAGAAACGTGCTAGTGGAATGAGATTATGCCTTAAAACTAAAAATACAGATAAATAATCTCGTAAATTTTCAGCCCTACCATGCATGATCCATGCGTTTACATATTTTGATCGAAAATGTATCTTATTTTTTATGCTGCAAACCCCATTTACCATTGTTGGTTTCATTGCATTTTAGTATTTTGTGTTGACCAAGGTTGAGTTTCATATGATCATAAAGAGCCTCAAGAAATATATTTTGTTTGTGTATTGTCTCGCATGATCATGTTCATGATCATATTATGACGCAAATTTTATAGCTGCTGTTCAAAATATAAAACAAATCGCTCAAATGATTTTTTTTTTGCTTCGAGTCGTGATTTCTGATTTCCTTGTGTGGAGAAAAAGTTGGAGATTTAGTACCAGTACCGTGCTAATGATTGGTACCGAATTAAGACAACAAGAAGGCTAATGAAGTCATAGGCAATGTCCAGCAACTCTTTTTATGTAAGCAAGACAAAGATAGAAATATGTAATAGGTATTTAGTACATGAACAGTTTGGAAACTCGTCATTGTAAATAGTAAATTGTGACTCAAGAAAAGATGTCGCCCATCTTCTAATAATATCATGTACGTATGCAAATGCGAGTTAACAAATATGTAATGGCGAAAGGTGTTGTTCGTCCAAGAAGCTTAAGATTGGTCAAGTCAAGAGTTAACGTGTAGTACAGCAACAAACACGACATCAAGAAATCCCCATCTTGAGTTAGATAAGGGAAGACAAGACTGTTTAAAAAAGAGATTTGCTTTACAAAAGTGAGCATAGTATCTATGTACCTGCCTACGAATGTCATGTCATAATGATACGTATGTAAATGGGATGCATCAAATGAAGGCCATGACTATATGTTCCCTTCACAAAGACTTCACGATCAAATGACATCGTATACAAAAAAGCTGTCGTACCTGGTCGTCGTCAATGGCAGGCGAGGCCACCAAAAAGAGCGAGTAACCTTTCAGATGCTATTATAGGAATGCTATAAAAATTGTCATTAAATATTTGTAATCTCATTTCTGATGCAAGTCCTAATTCCATTCATTCTTCACTTGACCCTGATTGAAGACTTTTTTATGTTCTTATAATAACTTCTCATCTGGAAATATGGTATAATATGATGTACTATATGCACAATGCAGCAATTTAAATGTTTTTTTTTATTTTCAGCAGAAGACTGGAAATCGTGCAACTTTAAGGTTCCTAGGAAATGAAGGGGTAAGTACATAATATGCTATCTTCCTTAGCCTTAACCAACTTCTGCTAAGGCAGCTTGCTTCCGCTTTATCTTTTATGCAATAAAATTACATCGTTTTTATGCAAACGTCAACAGTCAACGTCATCTTCTTATGCATAACCACCGTCTTCTTCATCTGATCTTTCTCTTTTTTGTGTCAGTCAGAAGACGAGATAATTTTTAAATGAGCATATTCCTCGTACTGCTTTTATGGCAGAAAACATTAAAAAAAATTTAGCTTTCCTTATCCACATCCGTCTTTCATTCATCTCAGTATTTCCTCTTTTTAAAAACATTTCGAATTTGTCGTTCCCTTCAATTGACACTTTTCAAGACAAGTGTAGAGAGAAGTAGAACCGACTTTCAGAATCAGAATCATGTATTTTATGTTCATATTAAGTTGATGTCGTAGACAGAGGAATGCTGCATAATTTAGTGATTACAAAGTACCCCTTTAGACTTCACGCCACATTATCACAGTATTGGATGATGCAACTGTACGGGCACAGATAAAGAATAAGAAATGCAAGAGACGAGACATTTGTGTACGGTTTTCATTATATTACGTGGAAATATACAATAACAGAAAAAATAGTAATAATAGATTCGCATTCAAAATTGCAGTCAGAATAACTTAGAATTTCATAAATAAAAAAGTGGTGCATAATATGCGTTATCTTCTGCTTTTGTGCTCTACGTCCACTCTTTTCTATTACATGGTTTACCGCAACGAAGCGAGAGACGCACAGGGCACACACATTATATTATTTCGTTTTTGTCAATAATGTGGAAGATAAAAACGCAGTCGTGTCGCAGAAAAAAATCTTGTCTATAGTGAAACTGACAATGAATGAATGAATTCTCAACGAAGACATGTGAGAGTGCTTCCGCAATCGTATATCAAATGGTTCGGTTCCTCTGACCCAAATTCACATTCATTCATGATGATGGTGATATTATGATGAAGGACCTGATGATGAAGATTATACTTTTTTTGCAAATTGCATTACGCGCGCGCGAGAACAAACGGCGCGACGTGTTTTAGGCATATATGACGTTTTACTTTCATACTTGTTCTTGCTTGCACGCTCATTTTTGTCGTAATAAAGGACTGAAGTGAAAAGGCCAGGGTAGAGTGAATATCTAGATCTTTTAGTTTTTCAAAAAAGAAAAAAATAATTATCACTCATTTATCATCACTACTCCCTTCAAAGGTACATGCAACAGACTGACTGAGAGTGTTAAGAAAGGACAGTAATAATGAAATCTTGAGGAATTTGTGGTTGCACACTGCACCTGAGATCGTGATCACTGCAGTGATTCAAGTGACAGACTCATATGGTGCCTCATTTTTCAAAATTCAATTCTGCTCTGGCAGTTTAATCCAGGTTAAAAATTACTGTCATCACATAGAATAGCAGGAGACAAAAGTGACAAACTACATTGCGTTGTTGATTAATTGATTCTCTCTTGCGTCATTATAACTCTTCATAATTTATACTTTGATGCTCACACATAAATTTAATTGAAAGGTATTAATGATTGATCGGGTAGTCGGTATTTGTGTCAGAACTTGGCATGAATGAATTCAGTCCTATATTTAGTGCCATTATTTATACTCGGCTGTAACTTGAACTTAATGGCAGTGTTTTTCACTACAAAACACAATGTATTTTTTACTTTTCATTCATACCGACCGACCGATGCACTTTAATGACTTTACGTAATATGTCGCCGCAACAAAAGCGTTAACAGCTTGCTCTACAATACAATAATAATCTTGCAGCAACATTAAAAGTACATATAAGAGGTTATTATTTTAAAAGTCATCAGAGCGTGTAGTGCATGGGATCAAAGCAGAAATGTGCACATTAATTTTAATGATAGGGAGAATGATTGTTTTGCTATAAGAGCACCACCACTACAATGACTCCCATCACATTTTTTTGTGCCGCAAATACAATATGTAACCAACTTGCACATCATATCATATCATAATACACCTCCCTCTAATTGCTTCACTGTTATTAGTAGGCATGTAGTTTAACACTACCTACTCAGAGCTTGTTAGATTTACGCGTGGAGGGAGGATGTCAGAATGAGGTAATATTTAATGCATCATGACAATCGAAAATGAAAAGATTTCATTGAAAAAAGAGGCTGTAAAAATATACCCGGATATAAAGAAGACGCAAAAGTTTTAAGGAAAGTGAGTTAAAGAGGGAGAGAGATAATGATTAACGCATACCTAGAATAAGTAATAGTAAGTTAAGTGAGATTAGGAGTGGAGGTGACACTCTCCTCCGTGAGAAGTATGTATTTAAAATTCAACCGCATCATTATTTTCACATCGGTATAACCATCATCATTATTATCGTGTAGGTCTGAAATTCTTTTTAAAAATATAGTTTGAATGAAAGATGAAGAATGTTCATTCAATCATTGCAAAAAAGTCTCGTCTCGTAAAAATATAAAATACAGGGTTGAGTAAGATTAGGATTGGATTTATTGCTTGATGTAGGCAAAGGTTATATGCCAGGTACCTAGCATCATAATTTTATAGTTGAGTTGGAGTAAGTAAATAGATGTCTTCTACTATCTAAAATGCATAGATTCGCTAGTGGGTAGACTGATGCCAGAGGCTCGTCTTCGTCTTTTCTAAAATCTCATGATAAAATTTGTATGAAATTCTGAGCTTAGGTATGATGATGATGAATTTCGAATCATTCCTGAAAAATGTCTTCATGCCTCTCATTAGGCGAAATTCTTAATCATTGTTGCTAGCATTTTCTACCCATTTTGCTATAATAATAATGATTTAAGAAAGTAAAGGGTACGGACGGGTACGGTACTAGCTCACATAATACTGTGTTACTTAAAGGGATGATGGAATTGTGTGCATTGCATTTGCACACACATGCACAACGCTAAAATCAGTTACGCAGGCCGGCTGCACAAAAAAGTCTTCTGCTTTTGTTCGCTGATGCTGATGTATATTCTTCCATTTCCATTCATTCATCCATCTCTGTTCTGAGTTCTGTATGCATGTAATGCAATGCTAAATGAAGAATTTATTATTTACGATCATCACTATCACTACTTGTTGCATCGCATGCTTAGAAGTTTTCAGTTCTACCTCTACTATAGTACAAAGTACAATAGAAAAGCAGGTACTTTAAGTAGACTTGGAGGCATTGGAACTCTTTAGATCAATCTTCACATTTTTATCCCTGTTGCCCGACCAAAATGGCATGCAGCAAGCAAGAATGAAGACATAAAGCTTAGTCGTTTTTATAGTAAGTCACGTTAATTTAAAGGGAAAGTGGAAAAGTTCACAATAAATGCTCAATAGTGCAAGTCAGACATTAACAATCAAGTGAAATGAATGAAATGTATAATGCTTTAGAGCTTTTAGACGTAACACTCACTATCAGACAACAAGAAAACTCATTCAATACAGTAAGGTTCTCAAATAAAATTGATGTCAAATGGCTATTTTCCTATATTGACAGTTTCATTCATGATAACGTGCAATTGCATGCTTATATTATTCGTTGAAAGTTGCAAATTGATTTGCAAACAAGAGAAGTAGGTGAATGTTTTGGGAAGATTATGAAAAATTAATAGAATGCTAAATGCTTGCTTAATGGCCATTAGCGGGTGGGATGGGATAAGGGAGTGTTAATCAATCACCAAGAAGGAGTGGAGTAAAATAAGCAAGACTTAACGAAAAGGAAGCTTAACGAAATTAGACATGAATTTGTGTTACGATAATCATGATTTTTGAATTGCTCAGTGACTTTCTTCTTTGGGGTTCCCACTGAGCGTGTAATAAAATGCTAATGTAGCGTTAGAGAATGAAAGAGACGGTTGCACTTCTCTGAACAGGAAATGAAATAATAATGAGAAAACGCTGGTAAACATGATGTTCGAGTTCGGTTGATTCACTTTAATTATTAAATCACCGCTATATAAATCATGATACAGGAGGAGGCAGTCAAATCTTTCGAGAGTTGTATCTGACAGAGACATGTATCATGTGAACATAGATTTTTTTGCTCAAGCTATGACTGCGAAATGAATTCAGGTAGAGGCCTGCGGTGCAGGGTCATTATGAAATAACACATGATTCATGATATGGAAATCGTTTCAAGATGACATGAAATTCTTGTGCAGAGAACGAAACGATTTAAATGGACTTGTGACAAGTTTCATGCATGAAACATTTATTTATAATGGCGAATGAAGTAATGATAATATATTTTCTTCACAAGGAAACCGCTTCGCCAACTAGGGATATTGTTAATGAATCAAGATTAACCATGCATTATGACAGCTTGATAACCTAAATTGATGGCTGAATAAAAAAATTCTACATTATAATATTATTATGAGTTACTTACCTATACTAAAAAATAAAAGCGACGTAACTTGTAGCACGTGAAATTGAGATAAAGACGGATGACTGGTGCTACACGCGTCTAATTTTTTATACATTAATCGATTCTTTGAAAATACTTTTCCTGCTTGGTTGAATAAAGATACTGGACTATGCCGTTTTCCCTCTCAGTCCATAGTAATTGTAGCCGTCAAAATTTTTCGTGTACAATTATAGCTATAAAACGCTGAAGAAAAACCAACTAGTCCATTACAAGTTCAAGGTAATCTGGTATTGTTGAGCACGATTGGTGATTGCTGATTTTTTGTAGTTGGTACGGCATGGCTTCGGCTCTCGTAGCTGTACTTGTGCTAGGCACTGATAAAGGAACCAATCTAAAAATAAATTGTAAATAGGTATCTGTAATATTTTTTGCAGATTACATTTTTCTTATAGCTATATATGATGTTTTTCACAAAATTTGGCAACTTTTTTAAAGCATAAATCTCCGATATCTTCAAAACAAAATCACATAAAAACTGGAAATTGCATGCAAAAGCATAGATACTTCATCTAGTAGCTGCAATTGCAACAAATTCAAAACAATTCTTTCCAGTCGTAAAGCTCAGATAAGTTTTAAACTGCAAAGATAATGCGTTTCCGCGATTTTTTTATTTAATTATCATACCATCAAAGTAAAAAAACCATCTGAAAATAAGGAAACAGTTATAATTTAAAATATTTCAAATTCATGCATATTTTTTATGAATCTATGCTATACGAACATTCATTTTTGTTTTATTTTGCATGACAGCAATCAGTGCTAGGTACCTTTGTTCTAGTAAGCTACCCTTGCTGTTTGATTAGTGATTGATTGATATATATGCTATGTATTTTTATTTTTAGATAATTGGTAATTGATGAAGCAAAGCAGCTAAAAAATGCTTTTTTGCGCCTACTACACTGAATTAATATTTGCATGAGTCGGCATTAATTTTTTAATTCGCTATTTTTATTGTGATTGTCCATGCATTGCATTTTTGTTTGATCATGAAACTTGGGTAGTAAGTGTTGTAGTTGTTCTTTGTTATCATTGGATTGGATTGATTTGTTAGATTTAAAAAGGCTGTATTTATACTGCAAAATAAGTTTTGCCACACCCATCATCATTTTCCTAACTAGCATTTCATTGCACAAAAATGTAACTGATATCTTTATAGCAATTCTATTCGATTTAATGATTCGTCAAGAATATGGCAGTGGGTAGTTTTTCATACTGTTTAAGTCAATACATATTGCATTTGATACTTTCATCTTAGCTGCACATAGGAAAATTACATAGTAGCAAGCAGTTCGTTAAAATCATTTCGGTGGAAAATGGAACTTTTCATTTCTTTTCTATGTTATAGCTGAATGGATTCTCCTTGAGAAAGGGCCAACGATGCTAAAAATAGTTTTGTTTTTGTAGAAAAGACTTTCAATTTCAAGGACTTTCATTGTCAGTGTTCCAGAAGATATCGAATAATGAAAAACAAACAATATGCGCAACCCGGTGGGTGGATATAATGCATGTTTGTGCTCGACGAAAAACGTGTTCCTTGTAAGTGAAAAGGGAACTTAATTAGTTTAGTTTTATATTATCAAAATTATTAACTCACTCAGGTGCTCAGGGACAACATGATTAACTTTTCCTTGTTAGATTTTTTAATGAGATGTGAGCATCGAAGATGTGGAAATCACATTGGGCTTTGCAAAATATCATCAATTTCATAGTCAGCCTAGAGGAACAAGCGCTATACGTGCAACAGGAATTCAGATGATATACTCTTGTATGTAGGTATAGGTGCAGGTGGATAAACTCCATGAAAGTAAGAATTTCATTTCCTCCGAGAGGAAGGAACCCGGCAGTATTATTCCTTCCCATATGGAGGTTTTTCACATCTTCTATTTTTGCTCAGGCCGACGCCTTCGAAAAAGAGATCTTTGCCGTAAGGAAGGAATCCTTTCTTGCCAGATTGTGTTAGTGTTGCTCACTCACACCAAGTGTTTTTGCACAGAAAAGTTTCATTCCAGAAAGAAAAATACATACTAGAAAAAAAGCCTATCTGTTGCTTCTAGTTCTACCCCGTCTCACTTTTCTTTTACAAAAGCACACACCAGCGGAGTGTTACTTATTTTAGCCTGCCCATGAGAACTGAGAACAAACGCTTCTCCACAAAACTGTATCTTACTTAGGAGGACAGCGTTTTCTCCGCCTGATGATTTTCCCTTTAAGCATCTACGATAGATTTCGTGTTCTAGTCTATTTTTTCGGAAAATGTAGCGGAACAAATGAAATGTGGGCTGATGCTGATGCTCTTATAATTTTCCTCATGACACTACGAAAACATAGTACTTTTTCCTGTATCATCGTCATCATCATCATGATATGACCAAAAAGCGAAAGCGTCAGGCCTCTCCAGTGTCGTCTCTGGTTGCGAGCGTAAAAGCGAAATCCCTGGCGTATACAAAGCATGAAAAAGCTGAAAAATTTTTAAGATGACGTCATCTTTTTTTATCCCAGTTAGCGTGTAGCAGAGTGGGAGTGAAGAAAATTGGAAAAAGGCTATTTACTTCCGCTGTAGAAAAAGTATTCTCCATTTTCTTGCCGAATATGCATCGCTATTTGGAAGGCATGGCTTATGCATGCATAGCACCGCATCATCGCATGTTGACTCTATCGTACCACGCAAAAAAATAGAATCCTCTTGTCCCCACTTGCACTCATGCACTTCTTATGTATTGTCAATTGTGTGATGATGACGTTAGTGTATTCTCCTACTACGTAGGGGTAGTTCTATATTTCGCATTAGTCACTTTTTTTCTACAACTTATTTCGGGGTTCTAAATGATGAAACTATCTAAGTATCTGTGGCTTGTGTTTTTTTTTGCTTCAGTGTAATTTTGAATGATACGAGCTCGTTGGTAGAAAGGGAAAACAAGTTAATGTATTGAGGTTGGGTGATTGAACATTATGTACAAAGAAACGAATTTCGTCCTATGCCTTAAAAAGTCTTCCTTCCGCATTCATAAGGATGCTAGTTTTTTGTACATGTGTTTGCACGTTTGAAAAATTAATGCTAGCTTGCAAGTTTTTACTATTGCATCGATTAGGTAAAAACAAAATGTGAAGGCAGGCTTCTTCTACGGGTTCCTTTTAATATGTTGCTATAAATGCTAATTGCTGTCGGTACCTGTGCACCTCATGATCAAGTGAAATGTTTTACATTACAAGTTATGAAAACATTTTTGTTAATCGTCTCCTTTTTTCTGCTTTTGAAATTGAGTAAATAAGTCTTATTGTTCTTGGTCAGAGATATCGTTTCTCACGAGAACATTTATAGCCCTGACCCATTACATCCAAAATTTTTGACAGCCACAAGTTTGAAATGCAACACAGAATGCTGATTTTTTTACATCGCTTTTATCCAAATTTATTCATGATTGCCTAAAATTAAAGCTCCTTCTTTGTAATCAGACATTTTTGCGAAAGACTTTGAAAGATTCGCAAGAGAAGGTTCTCTTGCATGCGCTTAATGATGATGATGATACATAGGCATGCATGAGCATTTTCGTTGTACGAATGTAGGTATTCTCTGTAGGAGGAGGGGAGAACTGAATTTAATGATTTTTCGTCTTCTATGTTTACATCCAGGCGCTTTAAACTCTAATCCTTGATTGTGGCTTGGTACCTGACACATTTCAATAATAACTCGTCACTCTTCATAATAACAGCATGTGCGCCAGCAGTTTGTTGTGGAAGAAAAAAGGAGCCGGGCTCGGCTCAAGAGAAGATTACTTTGACTCTTGAAAATATGCAGTATTAACATTGAAGATATTATTTTTTGTCCGTGGAAAGCATACAATGAGCACATGAACATTTTGCGTCTTTCGATGCCCTTGTGTTTGTACTTTTACCTTTTCAATGAGAAAAAACATTTTAAAGTGTTGTTTCGTAAACGAAATGAGGGTGACGATCATGATGATAATGCTGGTGACGATAATAATTATTGGTATGGAATGATTTTTTTAGGGAAAACGAGTGTCGCATATCCTCTGTCAGTTTTCAAGTTTTTGGTTAAATACCTAAGTGCATTACGATTACAATTACAATCATAATTGTAATAATATAGCATTTCACTGACGTGAGCTAAAGCCTAAAGCTTAAGTCACATTTTGAATATTAGGTATATACTTGAGCTTTCTCAGTGATATCAAGCATCAACGTAGCTTACAGCATTCAAAATGTTTCAACATTTCTTCCATGTTCCGGAATAGGAGATGTTCATTTCATTGCCATTGTTCACAGTTCACATGATATAAGTATGTTGCAGCTGAGCTTAGATAATGGCAGAAAAAAGTGATTGCCAAACCCAAATCAAGACGTAGTTTTCCTATAATGACGCTTGTGTACTTATATATATGTGGTAAACAATATTTTACTGCTCATGAGGACAACTAACTCAACGTGTATGAATTCTCGAAAATACCTATACAGAACATAACAGATACAAGATGTACATATTTACATACGTACATACATACATAATGTCTATGTCTGTACACAAATGACTTTGGCACATCGGTCATTCGTAGGTGAACTCCAAGTGTGATATAGAATGTTCGCTCGTTGGAAAAAAATAATGTGAGATTCATAAGCCCCAACAACTTGAAACCTGATTCAATTCTCAATACCTCCAGGGGAGAGGAAAATATATATATATTATCATGTTTTGATATCTCTTTGGCAAGGAGAAGTTACACACGCATATACTTATACAAGACATTGTATTGTAAATGCAGTAGACAGACGTAGTAATGTTTTAGCAAAAGTTTGTGGGTTTCTCATGTACTCCTTATCTCACTATGTGTATCATTTTTTTTGTTATAATATTTATGTGATGATTATTATAACGCTCTCTCAGTTTTCCATACTTCATATGATAATAATAATGATGTCGATGGCAATATAGTAAATGATATGCAGTATGGAAAAAAATTGTATATGTAGGCATGCATGTGTTCATGTGGAAATTTACAGCTGTGGAAAGAAAAAAATGATTACTTGCATGAAATGTATGTATGCATAAATGTTTGCCAACTTCTTACAATAACTATTTGAGTGAGGTACATGTGTGCCTACTCATGAATCTGTTCACGTACGCTCAGAATATAATTACTTTGTAGGCAACGTCCCAATACTACGAACAAGTAAGTAAGTATGGATAGATATCTGTACGTTTTCATGAAAAAATTGGTTGCATGCATGTAGCATGTATTTTAAAAAAATGAAGTCAGTGATTATCTCTCATGTATAAAGAATCCGTTAAGGGGCTTTGCTTTTTAAATGGAAGAAAAGTATGGGATAAATGAATCATTCAACTGACATAACTCGTTTCGCTAGTTTTCACATGAGATGAGAGTACTGGCAAATGTATTTGAGGAGGTGGTGGTGGCTGGGAACATGACTGGTTTTGCCGGCTGGTGATTTTGGTGGCTGTCGATCTGGTATATAAGAGCTGAGAAATCTCTCAGTCTTCGCCGTGGTGCGGGCCTGAGTTGAATTTTGTTAAGAGTTCAATTCAAAAATCCCTGAATCCACTGGCCTTGCCAGGAAGAAGACCAAGAACCCGAGAGAACCAAAAGCTCCAACAATAACTGGCACCTTTGCCTCGTTAGTAGAAAAAAATCTCTGCGCATTTTTCTTTTACCTCGGATCTTTTTTTTGAACTGCTGTAGTAGCAGTATACTGACTTTACTAAGTAGTAGTAGCACTTACCTTGTACATCCACTTGTGCATTAATCTCCTCAAGTGGATTTCCTCTCAAAACCTTTACCATAATAACACTCAGTCTGCCTGTTATTGTTGACTCTTGGGGCCATTGGTTTACTGAAATATTTTTTTAAAAAATCAGAAAAGAAGCGATCTTGCCTTCTGATTTTGCAAAAGAGTATCTTGACTTCTATTCCTTTTACTATTTTATATACGAAAAGGTATGCATGCTTGCGTTGTTGCGACTGCAAGTTGTTTTCTGCTAAAAAGCACCTGAAACAGTTGCCGCTTTTTGAATGCTTCCTCTTTCCATTTTAAAAGCTTTTTCAGAAAAGAGGAAGTTGAAAGAGCACCTAATTACCAATTGTAGCAACCCTGCTTGCCTTTTGCGCTTTTGCTTTCTGTAAAATATCAATGAACTTGAAATAAAAACATTTTTTAAATTTGATAACGCTGCTGCTGCAGGCTGTTTGCCTCGCTGCTTGCTGCTACCGAAGCTCAGCTCAGTCAAGACCACACACGTGCCTATAGGTGAACCACCTATGGATTTTAAAAGCTCCTAGGATAAATAGGTACTCCTGTAGACTGCTCCTTGATTAAGCGCTCATTTTGGGGTATTCTCGGACAATACACAAAACGTTAAGAATGCAAATACAATAAGTTTTAAAGGTACTTATGTATATGTACATATAAATATGTATAAGGTACGAACGCAACAAGTTGAAAAGCCATCATTGTCGTAACACACTTACCTAATTTAGTTTGTAGTTCAGTCAGGTGGAGAATTTCTTTGAAAAGAATGGTAATCAAAATCAAACGAAGTGGCAGTCGCAACAATTATTTAGAAGCTCGTAAAAAATCTGCAACGTCAGGTGATAAATGCGCTTCTTTTCGTGCATAAAGATTTTTTCGTGTGGTTATTATATCTTTGTTGGAGACGGCGGCTGTGCTGTTGGATGCGATATAATATTGTACCAGCCATAGCCCTGTCTGTCTATTTATTCATGGTATCATATATATTATATTGTTTGTAATGTAGCAAAAGGAAAACACGAGAATTCATTCATTCATTTTATTTTCCTTTGTTATTTTATACATTCCCTTATGTCTGTCTACGTTCTACAAATAGAAAGGGAACTCTTTTTTGGTGAAGCAGGAGTTGTTGTAATGTTAGTTGATGTGGAACGAAAACGTTTTTTTAAAGCAATTGCACCTTCGTTTACTATTTTGTCTTTTTAATTTTATTGTCGATATACTACTACTTCGTTTGAAGTATCATTTTCTTCAGTTAGTAGGAGAAACGTACTTCTACGTGCATTTTAAAACAAACGTCAGACTTTTTAGGTCAGGCTATTTTTGGAAAGGCTCTCATGATGCGACCGTTACTCATTCTCTGAATGAAAAAAATGCAAGCGTTCAATTGTACTACCAACACCTCCTGCTATATATAGTAGGGAACATTTTCGATACACTTTTTTGATACTCTAGTTTGAATACTATCGGAACAATTTAGCTTTTTATTATGAAACTTATTTGGAATTCTCCGATCTCAATGCTGCTTTTGACGATCTTTGTCGCAAGCGAAATGAGAATCATTGTATTTCCTCCTTTATCATTTACAGTCGCCGTTTTTTCATTAATTCTCCTTTGATTTTTGTTGAAGTGGTTCCTCCTAAATCAGTGCGTCTACTTGCTAGAAAGGATTACACAATAAATGCTTTCTGGCTTAATATGATTATTTTCATGTGTTTTGCCAAAACAAAAAAGTTTCTAGTATGCGAAACTGCAAAAGGAATCGAGCTAGACCTATGTACCATACTTATAGGCTATAGCAGCATAATACGAAGTGCTCTGTCTACATTGTTTAAGTACAATTTTACTAGAAAAAAATCAGGGGATAAGTTTTGTAGCTATTTTACTACGTGAGTTGAGTAGCGTACGCAAACATAAAAGGTCTTCTTTCTTGCTTTGTGAAATACATAAAATGTGAAGAGATATCAAATTCAAGTGTTTTTTGTTTGCCGTTCATTCCATTTAAATGGATTGGATTGAATAGATGCAGGGATGAGATAGTGGAAAAGACTAATACATTATGCTATGTACTATAACTGCAATAGTACTTTTTTATCCGCAACACTCGATTTGCTTTACCTCCTTTATAATATAAGTAATATCCATTAACTAACAGGTTTCTGAAGCGTACGATGCTAAAAACGTGTCGATTGGTTGGCTTGACTGGCTGATTCTGATGACGTACACGAATCTCTGTGGGTGTTGTGATGCTGAGGTGGTTAGCTAATGGGGGCAAATCATGTGTCAAATGTACTTGAAAAATAATAATGGACGAATCAAGAGTGGCTTCGTTGTGATTACATTTTGGATATATTTCACTTAAGCCAAAGACGAAATAATTGAGAGTAATACATACGTGAGCAATCATGATTATGAATTTTAGTTAAGATTGCTTATCACGTTCCATTTTCCACTTGGCCGTAGGCTACCATAATTACTGTCATTATTATCTCAGAATATATAATTTTGTATGACGTGAATGGAACGAAAATGACATTACTGATCGGCAGAACAGGAAGTAGATTGAGGTTTTAGATTTGCTAAGAAAGTTTTGGAACAAGTTCCGGTTTCTTAAAAATGCTCATTTCTTGTTTGAACGGAGGTTGAAGATCTTCCATCTTAATTTGATATTTGATGCAGTCAACTTTGGGTCAGACATGTGCACCGACCAACCGCGACAGGAAAATCTTTCTGGATGACACTTGTTTAGTTAGTCCTCAATATTACAAAGAGATTTTCAATATTTTTGGCCTTAGGGAAAACCTAAATGGCGGACAGGACAATGGGGAACAAAGCCAGTGAACATTTTTCGAGGAATATAAAATGGCTAGAGAAACCTTGAGATTGCTCTTATGCTTGACTCCTTGTCTTGTTCCTTTCCATTATCATATCGATAGTCATTTTTGAGCCGAGTACGGCACTCATTTTGTGAAAATGTATGGATGGTCTTAAGTACTATAACAATATATCGTACAAGGCGATAGCAACAGTTGTCTTATTTTACGAAAGTTGATGGCCATGGATGGAAGAACTTGTCCATATTACGACATAGTGCAATGCATAATAATTTCTTAGCTGTATAACTGCTGAAATATGCATGGGCATGGGCACAACAGGTAGGCTTTTGTGTAAGTAAATATAGGTGGGTAAATATGTAATGTACATGTATTTCATGATCGTGATCTGATCATGCCTTGTAGCGATTTTTGCACCATCTTAGTTGGAGAAAGAATGAATCAATGTGACCCTGACGTTGGATTTTTTTGAAGCTTTTACTCTAATTGCTGTCGCGTTTTTGTACCACCATAATCATTTGCTTGGCGTGAGTGGTGATAATTCTTAGTAAAAAGGATGTTAGGAATATCCCAGTAATTACAGGGAAATGTATAGGTTTTTCACGCACGTGTTGCCATTCAAAACGAATTCATTTTTTGCAAAAAACTACAAACTTTTTAAAACAAAAAACTTGGCTTGGTTCAAGTAAAATGGATGTTTTTGCTTATCTGTCCATAATATTCTTCCTGATCCTTAGATTCAATCTTTGGGAATTTATAATTCTTTTCCCATTATCAGTATCAATAGTGAAAAAGATAAGCGTAGCTGCGTACAATTTTGAAAAATATCTGATGTTATAGAAAATGTTTCGTTTCTGGCTACTTATAGTTAGGTTCTTATCAGTTTCCCTATCGTTTGCCTCGCCTTACTGTTCTAATTTATGATGTGATCTGTTTTCAGTATTTTCCATAATTTTCATGTACGATGTATTGCTTTTTTAAAACTATGTATTTCTTGTATGCATTTTCTCTATAAGCGAATCTTAGACAAGATCTTTCGAGTATTAAGATTTGTGGCTTTAGTTTTAATAATAATTTTAGCCTACCATGCACAGAGAAGCGAAACATGTTTGCAAGCGAAAATAAAAATGCCACCTTATTTTTATTTCTACTTTTCTATGAAAACTGGCTTCAAAGGAATGGGGGCTCCTTATATAAAAATGTATATTTTTTGATCTGCGATTTAATCAAAGTGTAAGAATGAGGATGAAGACAGTCAAACAAAAAATTTACCAATTTTTTTATCTTCCTATATTTACGATAACTATTTTTGCAAGGAAGATCTTCTTAACCAAAACTAAAACCACCACCACCATCAACAATCATCAAGCGAGAAGTATGAATATTATGTGTATGTATCCTGTTGCGTTTGCATGTGCGCTTTTGATGCGATGGAGTGGAACTGAAAAAGGGATTGCCTTGGGAGTGAACGTGGAAGGTTATGGCACCATGGTCATTTGGGACGTTAAATTAATGTATTTATACCTATGCATATTTTAGTATATTGCTATTTCCATTGAATCAGTGTAATAATGTAAGTTGTTTATTGAGGAGGAGATTCTGTTGTGTTCTAATTAAAATGTATGATAATAATGAGGAACTCAGCAGCAGCGAATCAAACCAAAGTAGACAGTGAGATTGTGGTTCCTTTACAATCTTTTAAATTACTGAAGAAAAGATATCACTCAAGAAAAGATTCATCAAGAGTTTGCCTTGTTACTGTCTGTGAACACGCGGCAATGCAGTATCCTATTCAGCTTACCTAAAATCTGAATGATGTTTTTATTTTGAATCATCATAATATGTACATCGCTGTATCTGTGTATGATGATGATGAATACTAATCAATCAATTATGTATTTCCTCAGTCAGTGATTTTATTGATATCGCGAAATCTAGGTAGGTCCCAAGGGGATTTTTATGAGCACAACAAATCAGTCAATGCTAAATGACATATTTTCTTGAGAGATGATGCACGCGGCGTCAACTTGGAATTGGATGTCACGTCATGTCAAACATCAAAAGCAATAATAGATGATATCCTTACTTTTTGAACACAGAAAGTTGCTTTTCCTCTGTCGGAGACAATTTATTGGTTAAGATCAAATGCTTATGAGAGGAGGATTGAAAAACAAGATTGGTTCCGAAAAAATTTCTTTCCCATGTACCTTCTTCTCATGGACAATGCCTTGTGAATATCGAAGGGGACGATGCGCATTTAATGTTGTTGCGAATGCAATCTTGTTTCGCAAGATCAATCTACCTAATGAATCCTGTTTCTCCTGTGGATTGGAAAAAAAATTTGCCAGAAGACACATATGTTATGTATGGATTAACATGGATTTGCGAACCGATATATGTATTGTATGAGTGTGTACCTCTTGGCTGATTGAAATGATAAATCAATGTTGAAAATTTGTGAGGATGAGGAATAATTTGCTCACATGTTCTCATGCCTTCTCGTCGTGACCTGTAAGTGGCGAAGCTGGATTTTAAGTAGCCGGAAAAATTTTCCATTTGTGCTTTCAAAAGTTGAACTTGTAAGCTAAAAGGAAGCACACTCCATTTGATTGACATTTAAAATGCAGCAGGAGAAGGAAAGTTGTTGATGATTTTTAATATTGCATACAAGTTCAGCTTAGCATTACATGTAATGATGTTGTGGAATTATACGATTTCGATTTCGCTTCTTAAAATGCAAATATGCCGACGGCAGAAAACAAAACGAATTTTAATTCTGCGGGTATTTCGCGATTCAAATCTTTGTCCATGTTTTTGTTATTTCTGCGATGGCAAAAACTTTGTTTCGAGAAACCAGAAACCAATTTGTAGTGTAAATCTACTCAACACATCTTGATGAATTCGAGATTGAAATGAGATAAAAATAGTCTTTGTTAAAATAGACAAAAGATGACAGGTTTGAATCTCATCGGAGCGAATTTATCCCCCATGGTTAAAAACTCCGTGCTGCATTAAATTATCAATTATGCATTAAAGTATCTTCTTAGTTTTGCTTGTTTATGATCAAACAATGCGAACCTGAGCTTCTCCTATTTACTGCCAGAGAAGTTATGACTGTTCAAACGAAAAAAGCTGTTATTGATTTGATGAAGGCGATCCACGCTATTAAAATAAGATGAACTTCATGGAATATCATACGATGTATCTTTGAATTGAAATGAAATGACACAAAAAGGATCTCAGTTGATTGAGGCACAAGCAGCCTTTTTGGCGTCTGAAACATTGATATAATATGCTAGCATAACTTCCGTTCATATTCAGTATGCATTTTATTTTCCATTTCGTCAGATTTTATGCAGCGTCACGATATCGCATTTATTTAATTCGAAGGTATATCAAATTAATTTTGCCAAAACCCATAAAACCAAAGATCCCCGAAATCGAATGGAATGTATGAACAAATGAGGAATAACTTTTTGACAGTGACACAACAATGCTTACCTTAACGCTTCACCTTTCATTTTTATGATGCTTTAATGATGATGATATGATGAGCATCCTTGTTTTATGCGACTTGATTTTCAGGTTCTCATAAAGCTTGGATAATATATGCCAGAATTAGCAGAGTAATGCAATACTACAACGGTACTGTTGTGTGTATCACATTACAAAATCTGTCGCAAAAAAAGTTTGATGAAAGATGAAAAAATCGAAGAAATTACAATGCTTTTCATTTACATGAGTTCTTTATCTTTGCCCTAAGGAATGTTGGAAGAAGAAATGTTGGATAGAAGCTCGTGTGTATTGTCAAATGATGTCAAATCAAACTCAGAATGCAATTGTAATTTACAGAGGGGGGAAATCAAGTACATCCATATTAGTACAGTGTATATAGTATTTAGCATTAGACATTCTCATTACCCCAGAAACTTTCGTAATATGGGAATCCTTTACTCAGATAATGTGGATTGATGGAAAGCCATAAAATGATAAAATCGCACAATCAGTATCAATACAATGAAATTGCTTAATGCTAATCAAAATGCCAACATTCTATGCATTATATTGTTTGTTTGTGATGCTACTATTTTTTGCTTCAATTTTTTCAATCGTAACATCAATACGACTTCGCATTATAGAGATCGAATTTTTTAATGCGTTTTCAGAATTTCTATCCTTTGGACAATTATTTTTTGTTGATGAAAACGTGAGCTAAAATGCGTTGCTTTTTTGTCATCCTCTAGAACATTTTTTTGCTCGTCTGATTATGCATGCATAATTCGTGAATCTAAAAAGAAATCGATGACGCTGCTGCTTTCCTTTTTATACAACAAAAAATGTCGAATGTCGAGGTCCTTTTTACCGTTTTATCTGTTTAAGTCCTGGGTGGATCCCACACACGCACACGATTAAAATGGAGAAAATCGTTCGATCCTTTGTATGAAAATGATAATAAAAAATAGTATCATATTTTCATTCTAGAGTAATTGCATCACGTTATCCTAACTAACCACATGATTCATCAGGTGATGTGCGTCACTGACAGTAAAAAGGGAGATGCAGTCTTGTGTCATCATGTTATTCAGATTGTTAGCATTGATATGCTATATATATTATATTGGAGTTTTTTTCGGATCACAAATCACTGACACTCCTGTTGTGGTACAGTTTGCCAAAAAATAATAATATTAAGAGTCAAAGAATTTGGATGCTTTGATATTTTGTTATATTTATGGCATAAATTGCAATCTATTTATTTGGGATTGATCTCCTTCTTTTGATGAAATCATTTTTATGGAAATTAGTAATGTTAGTGCAATATTTTAGCATTAATGAAGGATACATTTCTTGGTAGACCTCTTTGAAGAAAATAGAGATGGGAAGGAATGTCTATAGACTATATTGTTTATTTGTATTTTTGGATGGGAATAAATTTAAAATTATTACCAATTCAACTTGCTTCATTCATGGAATTCAAGGAGATTAGGATTTGCATGATCTGAAAATTGTAGATTTCGGAAAATGTCTTTAAAAAATTATATACATCCTTTAGGAAAATTTATTTAGTGCAATCTAGATATTTAATCCTTGTGTACTGTGTATATGTATTTTTTCTAAGAAAAAAGTGGGAATGTATATGAATCATTATGAGCGCAATACCACATTTTCGCTAGGTGCGATTACTAGTATCTATCTACCACGCATCAGCGTGTCGTCCTACATATTGCACAATACACATTCAGCAGATTAAACCGAAATTGAGTCATGGCCGAAGTTACGTACAAATTTTTCTCTGCTACATATTTACCGCAAACAAAAAACCAAATCGCTATCTCTTCTTCTCCCTCTCCTCCTTGTCTGCATAAACAGATCATACATGAAAAGACGTTTTTTTCCTTCTAAATAAGCTAAGCTAAAGCTCATAAAGCAAATAATACTTCTTCTCGTGCATTTTCTTAATTTTTAACGTAGAATGCGAATGCAATGATCATTTTCTTACGATTCAAGGAACATTTGAATGCGAATACATTTCTTTTGCTACCGCTCTTGTAAAGAGATTACGTTTAAAAGATCCTTTGCAAATATAAATTTGTGAATTTAGGATAACGAAACAGAAAAGGATGATGATAGACTTGTTCTAGAATCCTTTTCACAGTGCAACTCTGGCATGCATAAAATTTTGCGATTTCTATTTGTAAATCATGGCATGGCCTTATTCGGTCCTCGGCATCATCATCATCGTCATTAAAGGGATAACTTGAGAGAATGTTTAGTGATGTGATGATTGTTTGGATCACCACTGCCGTCTCTCTTTCTATCGTTGTGATGATAATGACGACGACGACGTTCGTTGCGTTGTCCCATTGTTTGCAAAGTAGGGTTTTTGAGATTTTGTTGCGGTACAGCAAGTCACAGGAATGCTGCTGAAACGATGTCTTTTTTTCTTGAATCTGAATGAGTAGTACCAGTTTTATAACTACCTTTTTGAAAGAAGGATATTTAAGTGTAGAGGTTCTAAGAAGAGACGAAAAAGATCATGATTGAATTGAATACAAATCCAATAATTCTCCTCCTATCTCTCTATCTCTTCGTTTGGGTCACATTTGTCTTGAGATTTTGTTCTTATAAAACAAAACTGCAATAATGCAATGCAACTGACAAAACCCACACAGATATTTGATGAAGATGATGATGAATTGCAGAAGATTTTCTAGTTGCGACACATGAGGAGATGCATATAACGATGAATGAAAAAATGATCATGATCATTCACTGGTCCTTGTATTTGAGGAAAGGATCTTTATGGCTCTTGGCTCTTTGTTGGGAATTTTATGGAGTTTAGGGAGAGAGTCAGCGATTTAAATATGTATTGATCGGAATAAAAAAGATTTCTCCGTCCTTTTTTAGCACTTTTCGAAATGATGTTGTAGTGCGAAGGATAATTTTATCTTGGGTAGAAGGTTTATAATAAGTATTAAACAAACAAAAGGTATAAAATGGCGATGATGATGCTTCAGAAAAAAATGTTGAGAAATCGCTTTTCTTCTCATTCTACAATTTGATGCACATTTTAAAAAACTAGCATATACATAAAGTGAATATTATTTGAGAAGATTGAGGTAGTATCAGCGTAAAGGTAGTAGTGGTACTTCTGAATTTCCACAAAAGGCAATGCTTTTGCATTTTAGAAAGCAGACCAAGCGTGGCCAGACGTTATTGTGGCTGTTTTTATAGAAAATAATATAATAAGTTAGTTATGAAGGGATTACGTACTACCGAGGAAAAATAGCTTTGCGCGATGCGATGCAACACAAAAAATAAATAGTACTTATTGTACATGGATTGATGAAAAAATATGCCTCCTTTTCCATATTCCATCTAAATAGTACGTAACGACATCATATATAATAATGTTCCTTCCTTCATTATTTTTTTCCTTTGATTATTTTACTCTGTCTGTAATAATTTTTCTTTCAAAATATTCGTACATTTTTTGTTTAATTTTTATTCGTAAAAAAATATAATGCCACTTCGAGTAAGCGATGTAATGTAATGAAATAAGTGGAATATGAGCCAGACCTGTAGCAGTCATGGGAGGAATAATAATGGATGAGATGCATGTGCTTCAGCTCGCCAAACACTTCATAATAATATGCAAAATTTTAAAGGAACGCTAAAAGGATGAAGGAAATGATTTTTGGTATTTTACAGACAGTGGTCACACTGAAATACGATGATCATATAATCATGATTGAAAATCGAAAATATTTTTCTGTAATCACAAGGTACAAGGATTTATGTTTAATTGGTAAATTCTGAAACTTTTTCTTCGGTCGGGGATTGGATTTTTTTTCTCTGTCAATTAGGGTAATTAATAATTAAACTTGGAATGCAATTGCGAAGTTCATTTGACTTCATAAGCATTTGATTGCTAGTTAGTGAACTTACATTTAGTTACTGTACCTATGAACGTCCTACGCAAATATCTGAGGTACAATTATGAGAAAAAACATGCACTGTTTTAGAATTTTCCCTTGCCCATTAGTTCTTTAAGAGTTTGCATTATTTATCATTCAATTATATAAAGCATTAAGCTAAGCTTGATCGTAATGAATGATAAATGAGCTATGATTGTTGAAGGAACATAAATACTTAAAATATGTATGTAGACATGCACGTGTTTTGGAAGGATGTGGGCTGAATTTCCTTTTGCTTGCTGCTGGCTTTGATTTGCAACTCTGTTGTACACATGCATACACTAAAAAGGTCGTGAACGATGAGTAATAATGGCATGATTTTTTTAATTTTTAGAAAATTCGGATTCCTTCAGCATCAAGCGAAAATGGACATGGGTTCGATTTCAGCCTCTCAACAAACACCGACATTGAAGGCCCTCAGGGGAGTTTCGAATGTATCCAGCAATGCGATGAGGAGTAAGTCATGTCATGAATCATTTAACCATCGCGACTTTTAACAGCAGCAGCAAACGATTTGAATCAGCTTGGAGCAAAAAATGTATATTCTCTTTGTTGTATCTTCCAGTACGCTGGAATCGGCAGGTCCTTTATCGTACAAGATGCGAATCAAGGCAAATGATGATGTGTTCGCGGAGACCCAACGCAGGTTTAATGAACTGGAACAAAAGAGCAAACAGGAATGGTAATGAGCCATGCCATGAATGAATATATTTATTGGGTATCTAATTTTAAGGGGCTTTCAAACTAAGTTGTTAAAACACTTTCCAATTTTTTTCTACAGCGCGAAGGAAATTAAATCAAATTGTGCAGATATTGGACGAAAGGTAAAAAATAAGGTCAATAACATGCCTCCGTTAGCAGCGCATCGCCGGGAAAAGTCACCAAGTTATAATAGTCATCATCAGCAACCGAAACACCCATCTGCTCCTAGTTTTGCCAATAATAGCACAAATAGTCATAAGTTACCCAATGGTTACAACAATTCAAGCAGTTCATCTAACAACAGCAATCGGAAAGTAGGAAACGGAATCAGCAACGGAAGCAATAGTGTTCCGTTTAATGGGACTGCGCCTAAAAACGGGGCCATCACAGGAAACCTGGATGTTACTCGAAGGCCACTCAAGTAAGTTTCATTGTTTGTGTATCGGTATCTTGAGAACAAAAAAATGTGAAGTCCAGAAAAACTGGAGGATGCGAGTGGAGGTAATGAATTTCTTTTTTTATTCCATCTGCAGGGAAAGACTAATTCACATGCTCGCTGTGCGGCCATATAAGAAGCCAGAACTCTTTCAAAGACTTAATAGTGGTAGGCATTTAGCTGTGTTGTTTGTTGATTAATTACGATAATGTTAAAATGTTTTCTCTCTAATGTATTGTTGTAATGATTGAAATGAATAGATGGGTTAAAAGAACGTGATAGAAAAGTTTTAATGCCAATACTCCAACACATTGCAAGCTTCAAGGACAACGAATACAGTTTACTCAGAGGAGTATGGAATGATGTTCAGGAAGACTGGCCTTTTTACTCTGAACAAGAAAAACAGCTCATGAAAAGGTGTGAAGAGTAAAGTCTATCGATCATGCTTCAGAATTTAAGTGTTCACAAGTGACACGGATATTTGATTTATGTTAGAATATAATAATTTGTATTACTCAAATGGTCATTGTTTCCAATGTTTGCAACAGACGGAAACCTCAAAATTTAACACCACCTGGAAGCGATAGTAGCGTTGGGAGTGGTACAAGCAGCTTATCTCCCAGAAGCAACTCGTCAATTGGTTCTGGGCACTCTCCAACCAGCTACAGTCATCACCATTCTTCAAGCTACTCAAAAGTCACTACGAATGGTTCGGGTGACTACAAGGGTGCGCTTCCACAAGGCAGTGGCTATGAGCTATCGAAGGGTACCAAAAGGCCGGTTTCAAATGGAATCCTTCCAGATAACGTTGAAGATTATGGAGACATTCCCCATAAAAAGACTAGGGTATCGCATTTTAAGAAGCCAGGCTCCGGAGGAGGGAGTTCGAACGGACATGGTGCCAATAACGCAAATCTTAATCCACGTTCGGCGGAGATTATGTCTAAAGATAAGGATGGTTCTAGTGGGTCGTCACCACAATTCACCTCGCATAGCAATCGAATCGCAGAACGACTTAGTCCAATAGGAACTAATGGTAGTAACTTTCCGGCTCAAAACGGATCTAGCGTTAATAGTGTGGGACACGGAATCAGTAATCATCGCAGTCCTCGTAACGGGAATTTCTACGAACCGATGGAAGTTTCTCCTTCGCATAGCTCTGGAAGCAACGGTTATCACAGCTCATCTCAGGGAGATGTTGTGGTGGATGAGGGAGTCTCAATCGGAAGCTCTTGGCAGCCAAGAAATGGCAACCACGATTCGCACGGTTTATCAGACATTATTGATAAAAATGGCAGGGGTGATTCGGACGAGACAGATTCTGTAGATAGTGGGACGGGTAGTAGCGGGAGTGGAGGGTCTTTAGGTAGTCAGCATCAAGGTTATAACGGCTACAGTGCTGGGAACAATCACTCATCAAGCAATCATGGGAGCTACATGAACGGCCCTCCAAGCTTGAAAGTTGATAAGCCCGAATCGATTTCGTCTTCTGCTTCGAATAGTTCCAGTTCAACGAATGGCTGTAATCGTGTGAGCTCAACCACTAATTTCCATAATACCCCACAATCTAGCCCTGATAGTCAAGTGGATACGATGCAATTGCAACATCAAAAATGTCAATCTGTGAACAACAATCTATTGACTGTTCCTTCGAAACATAATAATATGCAAAGATCCAACGGAAAATGCAACTTAGAGCCCAATACTGCTAACATAGAGATTGTAGTGACTCGCGACAAAGGAGGAAGTGATAAGGACTCCTACAGAGAGCGTGAGAGAAGTAGGAGGAATGACAGAGATAGGGGCAAGGAGAAAGATAGAGACTCCAGGAACAAAGATCGTATGAAAAGAAACGGTGATAAGAAACATCCGCGTGTATCTGAAGATCGGGAAACCGACAGTAACGACGGACATCCTGTCAAAATGCTGCCGGAATATTCGTCATATTTAACGTAAGTTTTCTTCACATGCACTTTCCTCTGCGAAACAGGTTAAATGGTTTTATAAACATTGCGTTGTTTTGCAATCGTGAATTTGCATTGCAGTAAGTACACGTCAATTACTAGCACCGAACAACGAAGTAAATATAAGGAGGACTTCAATAACGAATATGCTGAATATCGTGATCTGCATGCTGTGATAGACAAAGTTTCAAAACGGTTTGCTCATCTGGAAGAAAGACTGCGACAAGAAGAACGTGGAACTGAGGGATACGAGGTTTGTTTTCACATTATTTATTCAAAAAAAATAATCCTTTACATTTTAAAATTCGTGCAAAAAATAATTGTTCATTCTTTTATTGCAGAAAATTAAGGAGCAGATAGTGAATGAGTACTATGCAAACAAGCGCGATAAGAAGTACCAGGAGACTCGTCAAAAATTCCAGTACTTACACGAAAAGCTATCGCATATCAAACGCTTAGTTGCAGATTACGATTCGCACCATCAAGATCAGGATCCGTTACGCTAACATTGGTCCTCCTCCGAACGTAAAGGGCATTGTGCTGTGCTGCGTTATTGCCTTCTAAGAATACGATCGTCCTGGCGCCTTTCAACGATAGGTTAAAATACTACTGATTCAGAAAATGAAAGTGAGATTGTGAAGAAAGTCAATTCGTCCCATGATATAACATAAAACACTATTCTTCCTCTGATGTACAGAAGTCTGTTTAAATTTTCGCATTATCCCTGTGGTGTTCTGCATTGTGTTTTAGGAGAAAAAAGATATGAAAAGCAATCGAGTTGTTCCAATCATCCTTTATATTTTAAGCGAAACAATCGTTGAGTCCCAATCTTATTTAAAAAGCATTTATAAAAATTAGTTTAAAGAGTCATGCTAGCGTTAGATATCAGGTTGTTCTGCAAGACATATCAATGAGACTGTGCACATTTTATTTCTTTTTTCTGGATCTGTTCAAATCGTTCTATCATCTCAATTGTCACGCGGAAAGATACTTTAAGTTATAGAAAAGGTTTATTTGGTGGCATGGTATGTAAGATGACTGCAGGCAGGATAGTTTATCTCCAAAAAATTTTTTGTTGGCCCTCACAAGTAAATTGAATCAGATTGTGCGGAAGAGAGAAAAGTAAATAAATCAATTGATATTGTTAAGGTATGCTATCATAAAAAAATTTTCTTTCGCAGAAAATTATCCTTTACTGTGATTTTTCGTTTAAATTCGTATAATTAACTTCTATTTAAGTACTGATAAGACTTGGTCAATGCATTTGGCAAACTAGCTGAGCAAATTATGAATGGTGTTAAGTTTAAATAATGCATGTTAAATTATGTAATCAAAAAATGCATTTGGTGCAGTGCGGCTTTACTGGGGTCGGGTAACATCAACTGTAAACTATACTGTTAAAAAAGGTTTCACCGATTGCCACTGTACTTCCTTTTATCTTATCTCTTTTTAATCCTATTCTTCTACCACAAAGATTTCGTATGGTTCAACTTTGACTTTGATCAACTTGATGTGTCTTATTCTCTGGAAGACATTTATTAGTCTAAAAATCATGTTTGATATATAGGTTTCACTTATAATGATATTACTACCATATTAATATGCCATATTACCAGAGATTGATTCACATGCCCGTGTACTACTACTAAAGAAGTTTTAAGCCCTTTGATACTGGTACCGACAAAATTACGACTAGGATGATTACTTTTTAATCAGGAAGCTGAGATTTTTTTGAAATGTAAGTAAAGAGATACTACAATAAAACTGAGAGGTTTCTGGGGTTTAGATTAGGTTTAGGCATTGTGGCAACAACTAAAGTTAGCAAAAGGACCTAATATTTGCCAGTCATTGTTCATGTTGCTAAACTTATACTAGTAGTAATGTTTTAGCCAATGTTTTAAGACTGTGTCAACTTCATACACGTTTTTTTTCATTTATACCAATTTTCAGTTTCTAAAAAATTACCTTCCCGTTGATAATTTTTAGGTGATAGAGTCGTCAAGTTGCTCATAAAAGAATCTTCCTGTCATCATCAATCGAAATAATAATACGGTTTGTGACGTAATTGTTTTTAGTTAGATTTTTTTCAAAATGTGCCACAATATTAGGTGTACCTTCAAAGGGGAAATCTTCTTTAATTATTCCATACGATGCTATGTTCTAAATTTTTCCAAACATTTTTACGCTTTCTTTGTTACATAAACTAAATCGCCGCCAATCGTCTACTACTACTAGTTCTACTAACAACAAACATGAATGCTGTCTTTTGTGGAATCCTTTATGGATGGGTTAACGTGTTCAAAATTTCAATTTAAAATTCGCACTTAATTTGATCTCCTACACTATTGGATTGAAATTAGTTTAGTTAATCATTTTTTTCAAATAACTTGAATAAATAAGGTAGTCTGTCTTGCTCAAAACGGTATTTTATTGTAAAAAGTCCTAAAATGAGGAACTTTTATCAAAATGCGAATTTGGTAAAGTTGGAGAGAAGTATCTAATCAAAGGTTTTTATGTACTTAATATTTCCTGATTTTTTTTAGTTAGATGGTAGGCGCCCCACTTCCAAAAGTCTTTCTTTCCGAGTAACGAATCCTGAACTTTTTTAATCTCTGTCTCTTTTAAAACTAAGCTATAGGCTTCTCTGTGCAACTCTTTAATTTTAGTCATATGCATTGCATATCCTTTTAAATTCTAAACTTCTAATATCCCGTTCTTATAGTTTATCATAGGTTTTAATTTGAAAAGGGTTTGTCTTGCATGAGTAAACGAAGTTTTAATGCACTTTATAATGCTGTTTCTCTGGCTGTTAGATAATTTATATTTTGTAGAAAGATGAAAAAGACTGTCCGATTCCTTGAATCGTGCTGCACTGAAAAAATAAAAACTGAAATGCAGGGGTGGGATAAAAATTTTATTATATACGTATGTTTTATGTTAATATTTGTTGGCGTGGTCATATATAGATCAGCCTAAGGAAGCAGAATATGATTTTGGTTTGTTCAATAAGTGGAGAATTTTCTTTGTGCTTGTGCAAAAGCTAATTTATAATATTTTGTTATGAAACAAGATGTTTCATGAAAACATCTTGGTTGAACGATATATATTGGTGGTGTACTGGAAAAAAGCATTTATAATGAAATGCTTTACAATTTAAAACTTTGATATTTTAAAGTAACGATAATTATACGTTTCGAAGCTGCAAGATGGCTTTCGAAGAGAGGTGAAGAAATGAGATGAAGTGAAAACTGAGCCCCGACAATTTCATGTACAAGCCATTAAACCAAAATGGAGAAATGAGATGCAAGATTTCTCCGAGATTTCTTAACATGACACACTTTTCAGGCTACGCGTTGATGTGAATTAGAAGACAGTGATATTTGATGTTGTTCATATATTAGTTGCGCGATGTGATGATACGCTCCGATGTTTTATGAGACTTTCTACGAATACAAGTTGTGTAATTTCGTGTGACATGACGCAAATGAAGTTGCACACATACCCATTATGTTTTTTGCTAATTATAGTTTTGTTCTTTACCGAGACAAAAAATTCATACGTACATTTTGCTTTTGTCTGAAACATGTAAGAATGCTTAGTAAAAACGCGTATTTCTTCAACCTTTACTATATTCAACTTTTAACGTTTAAGCAGTTCATGTGCCAAAACATTCAAAGACGATTTTATTATAGTTTAGGGACTTTTCCGGACTTCTTTCTTTTGCTTTTCATAAATCCTGTGTATTGTTCTACGGACTGAAACTGAACTTCATGATTATATGGCCAGAGCTTGAAGTGCTCCGCATTTCACTTGGCAAATTTTCGAATTGAAAATTACCATGTTTTACCTGTATCAGCCTTGATAAAAGAGGTGTATTAATTAATTAGTATATGTATAAATACTTTAAAAATTTTCTAATCGGGAACTTTTTTAACCAATTTGTGTTTTCTCTTTCTGGTTTTAATTATTATTTAGCTGTGATTTTTTTTCTTTGGTGAGAGTCGCGTCAAATTCCTTTTGATTTGTTGTCTTTATTGTGGGGAACAGATTTTAAAAAGTATTTCTATATTTTTTCCTTGAGACAGTTTTCAATATGGCCAGTTATTTTGCATACGAAGTTTTTTGATGGCGGAGACGACAATGACGCGTAGACTTTGTCGAGATGTTCATTATCTAGTAATTTTAAGAAATCTTCCCCTCCCGAGGGATCACCAATGTTCATTGTTACTGGGATTAAAATAACAAATTATTACGTGTTACTTATTTACTTACTTCTGTTCTACTTTACATGTTAAACCAACCATAATGTTAATGCAAATTCTTGTTAAACTTGTAGCAGGAACAAGAGACTGAAAAAACAACAACAAAAAACCTTCATAATTAAAATACGATGTACGTTTAACCATTTTAAAGTGACTGTACCCATACCCTTCTTACCTTTTATGTACTGTACAGAAAATTTTCAAATCAACGTGTTGTATATACTGTACCTCAAGTCATGAGGAACAATATCTACTGAAATTACGTACTATGATGCCGAGAGTGAGCCCTTAAACTTCAACAGAATCAAGAAAGACGAATGACTGTTCGTAGATTTTAAAGTATAAATAGTATTACATACTTCAAATAAACTTCACTGTCGCGATTTATGCAACTTCAAATTTTGTCAAAAAAGTACTGCTGGTTGGGGTTCAGTTTTTTCATAAGCATGTAATGTGTTGCGTTACAAAAAACATTATGCCTATATATACCCTCGAATCAATTAGCCTTATTAAAAGTGAGCAGGTTGTGTATAGAAAAAAATATTTAGCGTATTAGTCACAGTCAAGATTAATTTCGGTGGATTACCGTGTTTGTGAGCTTGCAGGCTAGTTTTTTTGTGACAAAAAATGCATTATGCTACTACATACTACTACATATATGCTTACTCTTGTATGTATTATAAATTAAGTTGTGGGCAACTTATAAAACACTTAAGTTGATGGTAAAGAAGAAAGAAATATATTCATTATTATTGTTGTACCCCTCACTTGTTAGATAAAGGAGAAAATAATCATTTATTATTACCTAATAATACATATTATAATATATATGAACTACAAAAAATGCGTATAAAACCCCAAAAAATTACAACAAATAAAAATGAAAAGCCTGCCGTAAAAAGATGGAATATTAATGTTGTGAAGCTCTTACTTTTGTGCTCTGAAAAAATATTGTAGATTACGCTATTAATCTGTGCCGTTTTCTTCTGGAAAACGTAGACAAAATGAAGTAAGTTTAACATAACATATTATATTCTTTGCAGATAATTAAGTTTACGACAAACTCGTATTTTTTAAAAGTGCATACATAAAAACGGAAGCAAAAAAAGATTTATGTAAAACTGAAAAAAAACTTTAGTTATTTAAATAACCGCATATGATATAAACTTCGTGTTACAGAAATGAAGATTTACAAAAAAGAAGAAAAAAATAAATGCAAGACAATTTTAAGTGTTATACAATGTACTGCAGTCGAAAATAAAATGAATCGCAAACTGAAGAAAATCCGGGGATGTATGTTTTAAAAATATTTATTTTTAGCTTTAATTACATATTACGTTCATTTACAAAAACATATTTGAAACTTGAAAGTTAACATCACATTATTTTGTTAATTAGATTGATTATTTAAGAACTGCGAGGAGAAGAGGAGCGTGGATAGTAAAAGTTAGCAATAACAGAGTAGAATATCATCCAAGAATGAGCTTCACCGTTATTATTAGGATGTTTATAGCTATCAGTGGATCTGGAAATAGAAGAAAATACGAAGTCGTCATCTATTACGCAACAAAAAGACAAAATTTGAACAAACAAATTCTCAATTTACATTTTACAACCGTCCGTATCGACCTAATTAGATGTAGAACCTGGGCTTTAGTTGAAGATACTTGTGACGTTTCCCCGAAGCCTTCCAAATGGTTGGGATTTCTTAATCCAAATCCAACTGAAAGAACACAAAATTTCATCAATTCCAATCAATTTCTGAATTCCCCCAATGAAATCATATTAAAACAATAAAGTTTATTTTGATTATTTTCTAAAGCTTCCAAACAAAATTCATGCGCATTAAATCATATACCTATAAATATAATTAAATAAAACTTCATGCAAATGATTCACTCAAGTAAAGCAAAGACGAACAAAGTATTAAACAAAGGATTTTAGCCAAGTTAAAAAAAGAAAGCAGGTAAAACAATAGATATCATGCAAGTTGTTGGTGCAATTTAATAAGAAGGGTCCAACAAATGAAATTCTCCATTTCAATATCCATAAATAACATTTTGCATGCATCATAACAGTTGACAGAAGTGTGTTCAGTGATGTTAACCTGGATTATTAAGTCTTCTTTCCACTAGTCAAAGTCAATAGGTCCACCCAAACCAAATCGAAGATAATGGTTAGATTGTGTCGAGGAAGAGAAAGCAAAAATACAAGACAAATTGCAATTAATTACATACATTATATTATATACATATATTCGACATGTATATGTCGAATTAGATTGTTACATATTATGTATAATTAGAAAGTTGGAAAGTCGCGCCGCATTAAACTTAACATGAGAAATAATCAATGATCATGTAAGTAATACATAATAAATTAATAAATATCGATCAACAATTACGCCCACGCCCTGCTACAAAAGACAAGCTTGAAATGTACTCCTTTATACATCCTTTCCCCCAACCCATAAGAGACTAAAACAGATTTGCTTATGTTATTTTTAATTCCTCCCTCATCCAGAGACTAACTATGAGTCGAAAGTTGGTCTACAGTCTTACCCCTTCCCTTCGAATCTGTAGTACTTACGTTGCCCCGAAAATTAAGAAATTGGCTAATAAAATGTTTAAGGCAATGAAACTTTTAAAATCACATCAATGAAAATTGACTTCACACAGTAAAAAGTAAAGCAATGCAATGTCACACATAAATAAAAATATTATTTAAAAAAATGTTTAACAATGTTAAGCTTGGAACAAGTCAGTTACTCCTGCGGAAATCCCCTGCGACTTTAGAATTAATATTGAATTCCAAACTCAAGCGGCAACATCATATGAAACGTATTTTAAATTAAAATTTAAACCTTTAAAGTAAACCTCCTTTCCTTACATTTCGATAAGAATCTCTCCTCGTTCAAAACGCAGACCGCGTTAAGGCACAGAAGTGTGGCTTCAAATAAATTCCATAACGTGATAGCCATTTTTACATCTAATCTTTAACACAACACTTATCGTCTCTATTTAATACTGTCGAAGGAATATATCCACTTTTAAAATTTCAAATAAGTGCGATTATTAGGATTTAATTAAACTCTTCAATCGTTGACGTGTTCAACAAAAATCCTGTGAGCAGTTCATATGTCTTCATTCATCTGCATCTGGGTTTGTATGTATTGAAGTAGAAAATTTAACTGAGATCCCTTTGCCGCGCATAAGTCTCTCAATGACGTCTTTGTCTCTAAACGAAATCATATGTATTTTAGGTCTGAATCATCATTTTTTTCATGAAACTGCTATGCAATCAATCAACCAAGAGACCTATGTTATCTGTTGTGTGCATAAATACACCAATCAAATGATGAAAGAATGTACAATGATCTAGTCTTTCAATTACAAAAATGAGACGCGAAATTAATAGAATAGACACTACAATAATTTAAGATTATCATTTTCCCTGAAGGTTAAATTATGCATAATTATGGTTTTATTTTTTAATGATCGCACTCCAAATGTAGTAGGTTCTTATTCTCGTTTTAGTCACCTGCGTTATTGACTTGAACCAGGTGCCAATTTCAATTCATGTCTAATTGCTAAATTGTATTTAGTAATTCGTTTGTTTTTTTTTTACAAAAAAAAATATTTCTGGAAAATAGAAGTTTTTAGGCAGACAAGACTCATCTGAAGGAAGTTTATGATCAGTTTTTTAGACTGGACCTGGTGATATGAAACTAAAGTATTAAAGATAAAAGTCCTACTAGGTATGAATGAACATTGGCTTAGATTTGATGAATAAATGATGATAAAGGAGGGCGAAGTGCAAAGATGCATTCCTTTAGCTTCATTTAGTCTTTTCTTCATCATCATCATATGCACTCCACCTTCAAACTAGCTGACTGAATTGGAGTTTTATCACGCTAAAAAATTGGTATGCGAACACCAGTTCTTCTGGGAAGCATTTCATGCAGTCATCATAGTCATCGTCATCATCATCATCCTTTTACCATAAACCGAGGTTTTGTACTCGAAGGCGAAGTCGCGTCAGTCAACCCCAAACAGAAAAATGCGGTTTTTTGTTTTGCCCGTTCGTATATCGTTGCGTTTTATTCTTGAAGGTAAGAAATCGAATGAACCAAAGAGAGAACCATGCATCGTCACATCACCTCCTCACTTACCACATGTACATTTCATTTTGCCGAATAATTTTTTTCCTATGAATTTTCTCTCGACTCTTTCTTCAGTCGTCTTATAAATATAATGGAATATAATTACGCTTAACATTATGATTTCGCTGCATAATAGTAGAACTAGAAGCCTCTTCCCAGAGCCGTAATCAGAGGAGTACCTATACGACGAAGGGGAACTCTTAAATGCATTACATCGTCCACAAAAACACTTTAGTTTTGATCTATCATCATCATCATCACTATAACTATACTATAACCGTATCAGACGAGAGGGAGTGAAGAGTACGAGACAGAAAAAAAAGTGCATTTACATTTCGTCTCTATCGCCTTCTTCTTCCCTTTTTGCTCCTTGTTCATAAACAAGCTTTTAAAAAGTTAGTGTGTGTATATAAAGGCGATATCTAAACATGATTCCCCTTTAGTCAGTACTCGGACTGGAGAGGGGAAGCTTCGCTATTCATTCTCATTTTTTTTCCTGAACTGAACTCCAAAAAAACACCCTTCTTCCGTCAAACAAAACCGTATTTCCATTCCATTCTAGTAGTACTATATTGCGTACACACACATTTTGATTCACGTCTCAAAAAAGTCTGCTTTTTTTCTTTTCCAATTTTTCCAGGGGTTTTGAGACAGTTTTTTGTGTACGTACAATATACCTAATACAGTAATAAAAAATAAACACATGTATCCCATTTTGCTTTCCTCTTCCCTTTTTCTTCGATTCTTCATACTTTATCATTAAAAAAGTTTTTCTTCTTCATCATCATCGGCCGGCATTTTTAAGGCTGATCTATTACATCCGCCATTCCTTCTTCCATGAATCCATATTATCCATGGTTTGGACTCTTATTTTGACGGAGTCATTCAACGAGCAACAACGTGTGTGCACAATATTATTTTTTGTAAAAGCTAAAAAAGGAGCAGAACGAGAGGTATCCATGCAATTCCATTGCTATTGTATGTCTCTTTCAAAAACGTGAATAATTCACGTGAGAGCATCTTAGTGAGTTTTATAGTGAGTGAGTCAACAGTCTACGGATAACATCATCATTTTTTCGGTGGAGGTACAGAACAGATTTTCAGATTAAATTAAATGAACATAATAATTTGATTTCAATGGTATTGTGCATTTTTTTCTTGGAATATGTCGTTGTTCATTTTTCATTTGATTCGGTTTTTTGAGAAAATCAAGGATAATGCTGCATTCATCGATCATGCGCATTCATTTGCTTGTAAAGTAAAGTCAAAGCTCGTGAAAGTCAAACGTCAAGACAGAGACCAAGAGCTTTGACCAAGCAGGCTAGAAGACGAAGCAAAGATTTGTGTATGTAGTTTAATGTCAATATATTGAATCCCCATGTTGTCCGAATATACTAATTGACATGACGTTTTCAGCGTTGTAGATTTGAAACTTGCCCCTGGTTTTTGTCAATAACGAATCAAGTCTCAGTAAAATATTTAAGATCTTCGTTAGTTTAGTTTTTCCGGGTTCATCCTTCCTCATTTCATTCATTTGTTTTCTCATGGAATAATATCTTGTATTTCAACTTTCAAGTTCCTTCTCGCCTCCAGTAGTAAGCCAGCCAGCAGCAGCGGCAAAACCGGCTTTTCGTCCAGTTTTTTCACCATTCATTCATAAGGTAAGAAATGATTGTTTGATTATTAAATATTAATTATTGTCATATGCTAAATTACTAGCTGGTAGTGGTTAGTTAAATTTCGGCTTCAATTAAAATATTCTCTGGATCGTATATCAAAGACTATAAAAACTCACATAGAAGGTCCTTCCCAATCAATCATAAATTTTCGGATGTGCTTGTGATTTTATAAAATTCCCATCTCCATTCGAATCCAACTAGATCCTTTATGCGAGTTTCAAAGCGTCAATGTCGATTCATGAAGGCAAGAATGTTTCAAACAATCGTATTTGGTCGTAAATATTGCATTAATTGAATTTTCTTTAATTATTTACTATCGTCTGCAATTTTTAAAAATTTCGATTCAAAATATTAACATTAAGTGTTGGCGTTGGCGCACCTTATCCAACATCAGTTTTGATGGACACGGTTGACTGCACGTCAGCCGTCAGGTCTCATAATCTCATATTATAAGTATTGCCGAAGTGCTTAAATTGTAATTTATAGTCCTAGGCTAGGTCTTTGCTCGTAAGTACTTATCACTCGCTGCATTTGCTATCCGCCGACAGCACTCAATTAGTCGCTATATATTTACCTTACGTGTGAGAACAATGCAAAAAAAGTGAATTAAAAATTGCAATCATGTTTATTCTATCTAAAGTAACTTCATTTTTTATTACCTTTTGTGGCATGTGGCGTTTTGCATGCGAATTTCAAAATTTCAATGCATAATACAAAGAAAATACTGGCACGTTTGCAAGAAACAAAAAAATTGATTTTATGCTTTGAATGGGGCAACTAGATTTTTATTGAGCCCAAGCCCAGGATTAGGAAAGGTCGAAGATACGTAATGTACATATTCTTGTCATTCATTTATAAATGCTGAGAGTATTTAGCTTTACGCAATTATTTCGGTCATTATCATAAATGTATATTCAATCTAATAAAATATGCCCTTGTCAACATTTTCGATTAAAGTCTTAGTCACCAACTTGAAACTTGATGAATAAGTCAAGTCGACTAATAAAAAGGAAGTACATAATGGCATTCTTCACAAGTGCAGTTCTTCTATTTATAAGCCAAGGAGCTTTTTCCTTTTCAGTTGATTGGTTTCACACTTCTGGAGTGTTGACAATAATTATGATGGAGTGTGAGTGAGTGAGTGTTTGAAGTATTTAGTTTTTGAAGCAATTCAGAATTGTATTTGTATAATACATATATATAGATGGTTAAATCAAGGGTTAACTTATGGTCGATCGAAGGCTAACACCAATTTCTTATTGTAATGCTTCGTCAGTTGTGTCAAAGCTCCATTTTCTTTTCCAATCTACTTTTCTTTCTGAAAGTAGGGTCACTTTTCGGCGTTGACAGTTGAAATGTGTTATCAGTGTTCTCTTATCATCCCGTGGCCTTTCAGGTGAATAGTAATAAGTGCATATATGGATTCTGACGTTTTGTTTTTGCATAATATAATAGTGTAGCTTTAATGAAAAGGAGTAGGACGAAGTAGGAGTAGCGTGATGCACGCTCGGTGTTCTTGGACCCGGGTGGAGGAGTAAGGCTCCATGCACTTTGTGCAAGAAATCGTTCGTGATGTTCCATTTTTTGGCAGAATACATAAGTAATGCTGGCAAATAGTTTACCGATCA
>JAHZNI010002728.1:0-15317 GCA_027744415.1 Seira ritae
ATGTTAATCCAAAATTTTTAAATCGGGTAAAGCTTTGTTCTACTGAACTGAGACGGACACTTGATCAAAATTTTATTCTAATCGAACGCGTTTGATTTTTCAGGGCGTGCAAGGCACATCTGCTGGTCCAGTGATCATAAATCCTGAGCAACTCTTGGGTCAGACATCTACTGCAACCCCGCTTCCTATCGACACCAGCGCAGCATCCGACGTGATTGATGTCCAAATGCGAGCTCAGCTACTTGCAAAGCAGAAGGAACTGTTGGAGCTTCAGACGAAGAAGGTAGAGTTGGAGTTGCTTCAAGCTGAGCTTCAAATGAAGGCCAAGGTTCAAGAATCGGCGAAACAAATAGATATAGCGCAGAAGCATGAGAGAATGGTGAGTATTTGACGTTTCCTTTTCCGCTAATGCAGTAACTAAAATGCAATGCTTATTTATTTTTATAATTTGACCAATTCCAATTCCTTCTTTAATTTCAGCTATTCATGGCTGAAGCAGCGAAAAACAAAACTCAAGAAATTCAGCAAAAATTTCAACTGTCAAGCTTAAATCCGAAGCCATCCACTTCATCATCCTCCGTAAATCTAAATGCAAGAGTCGACCCATCGATAAACGCGCATGACAGCTCCAGCGATCGCGAATCACGTCATAGTCACAGTGGCTCAACTTCTTCAAAACACGCAAAGGCTAATAGTGAAGCTTCAAGTAGTTCGACGGATGGTAGTCCATCAAAGAAATCGAAGTCCACTTCCAGAGACAAAAGTGATAGGGAGAGGAAGGATAGAAGTAAAAGTGACAAAAGCAGTAAGGATAAAGATAAACACGACACTAAAGAGTCTTCTCGTCATAGTAGGCGTGATAAAAGTAGACATGATAGCAAAGAGAAAGACAAAAGTCGATCATCACATGATAGTAATAGACCCAAAGAGTCTTCAGGCTCCAAATCTGGTGGTGAATGGAAGGACTACAATGAAGCAAAAAAATTGTCTGCGTCTCCTCCGAAAAGAACAAAGAAGGAGTCCTTCTCTTTAGGATCGGATGAAGATCCAGAACCAACGCTGGATATCAAGCCGAATCTCAAAAGAACACCCTCACCGAATCCCTTGACAAAAAGCTCAAGCGCGACAAAGTTAAATGAAAGAAGGGACGGTGAGTCAGTGTCGAAGCCCGCCTCCTCTAGTCAATCTTCAGAGAGCATTAGTGGGCAAACTAGTCCGCTAAAACGACGACTTCATAAATCTGATGAAGAGCCAAAAGGAGGATCAAAAGAGAGAGAAATCAAGATTGAGAAGCCTGCTAAAGACGAGAAGCCAATCATAAGTGATCCTAGAATACGGAGGAGAATGGAAAGGGAAAGAAGCATGAAAGCAGTTGAAGAAAAGTGCAGAGAGCAGAGTAGCCGAGAGTCTGCTAGCAAAACTGGTGAATTTAAAGACTACCGCGAACGGACAAAAGCTGTTTTGCGTCGAAGTTACCGAAGAACGACTGGAGTCGATGGGAAAGAAGAGCAGACGTCTCCTAATGCTGGTTCATTGGAGGGCTCTAGTGTGGACAATGGCATTGGTAGTGATGTGGACTTGCGGTTCGAAGCGCATATGGATGTTGACCTTCGTGGAGAAGTGGATGGCCCGGAGCCTCCTCAGAAAAAATCAAAACCTGGAAAGGACAGCGCCTTCGACGAGTACTACACACGCTTTTTTGAATACATTTATTTAATTATGCCAATTTACATAAAACGAGTGTTCTTTCAACATTTTGATAGTAGCGGAAAGTTGTTTACTTACTTAAATCTATTTTATACTTCCATTGCATTGCGGGTCAATGTCAATGTTGATGATGATGAATCTAGTCATGAAAAGTACAAAAATTGGTTTAAGACTGATAATGATGAATCTCATGTGGTCGGACTTTTTGTCAAACGCAACAACTTACCTGTAATAAGTTTTACTAACGCTATAATCGGTACTCTTCCAAGATCAATGTTGGCTTTGGGAGTAAAATTGTCGATTCAAATGATCAATTCTTTCGTTTCTCAACTCAATAATCTTGTCATCAGAGAAGTCCAAACACTTTTCAAACTTTTTCATATCCAGCAGTAGCATATATCATGTTGATTTGTATGATACAAAATCAACCTTCGAATTCACATTCCTTCATTTTTTCATACATAATTTATAATTATTCCCAAATAATTTCCTTTTAATCTTTTTACTTAATCATTTAATATTATTATTTGTATTGTAGTACAGGGTTAATGTTTTCAAATCAGTAACATCTCCTTTTATTTTTATATGTTCGAGTTCAGTTAGTTTTGTAAATTGTTTTCCTATCCTTTTCGTTTGTAGAGTAAACCCGGTCCTTGAATATAACCCATATACTCGCGTGTCAGTGAAGGAAGGCCTAGTTCGTCGAAGTGGTCGAGGTCGGGGGAATAGGTAAAGCGTAATTGCTGCGTTTCGACCTTTCTTCGTCAAAATTCAATCAACACATGATACTTAATGTTTTAATGCGTAATTTAAATTCATTCGTTGGGTCAGTGTCAGCATGCAAATTCACTTTGAACCATCCCATATTTAAAAAGTAGGTGTATCTATTTCATTTTTCATAACGAGTCATTATATTCATCGACATTACTTTCAGGTTTAGTTATTCATGCCGGTAGGTTTTGATTTTATATTTTGACTGCACATTTTTAGAATAGCATAATTATACTTACTCTAATTTCATTTTAGAGGTTCTTTAGCTTCAGCAACCGATCAGAACATTGTACGTGCACGCACATCATATAATACGTCATCCATTTTGTTATTATTTCTTTTTCCCAAGAATCTTAATGACATGACTTCTTGACTTTCTCATTTTTACTTTAATCTACATGGCCTTGGCCTTATCATAATCATAATGAAATGGCTGTACGAGTAATTTGACTCTAAATGAATTTCTTCATGACAAATTGCATTCTTAGCATTTTTAAACCATGTCCCATTTTTCTTAAACTTTATTATTGCGTCATCATTTCCTGTGAAATTGCAAAAATGGTTGTTCATTATCTTGTCATTTTGCTGTCACATCATCATGGTACACGTGTTATTGGGCACGAAATAAAGTGTGAGAGTGCCAGAGAATTGAAACAAAAACTTTAACATTTACAATATATTCATTTTGATTATATTAATTGAGTTTTGGAAATTTGTAAAATGTTTTATGATTGTATGAAATATTGAAGAAAATTGTGTGAAACAAAATGTACCGACCGGAAGATGAAGAAAAATCGAAAAAGATGCAACGTGACAAAAATTATTATATGATGATCAACAGTTAAATGCTCGTAAAGTAACATATATTTCCTTATGTTTAGCCTATTTGGACATCAAGATGTGGATCTAAGGGCTCCATCAAGTTGTTGGACACAGGTTAAAGTTAAATCTGAGAGTATTAGCGACAGGGAGTCGGAGAGCAACCCAATGGATGAGGATGACCGTGTGGGACCTGAAACAACCAAAATTTTGAGGTCGCCTGGACCTAGAGGCTTGAGGTCTCCGGGACCAACATCTCCTGATGTCTCTCTCACTCAGAATGTTGCTTGTGACCCGTTAGGACGGCCATTGATTTATAATCGCTTGCCAAGTTAGTTGATACAAAAATATGTGTTGGTTGCTGCTAGGCTTTTTCTGAGGGTTTGTACATATTCATTTTTATTATTTAGATGATCCAGAGGAAAGAAAGAGGAATCTTGATTCCAGATCTAGCTCAGTTGACCCCATTGAGCAGTTCCGATCTCGGTATGTGGACCGTGCGCTCCAAGCCACTGGCCAGTTGTCCAATGAGGATATTAAGTTGATTTGTCTGAAAGCCAAGGAAGAATTGGACCAGGGATTCTTAAATAACGACCAATACGTAGCTTTAATGAGACAAGTTGTGCAAGATGGCTCCAAAGTAAGTGTTTTTCAGACAAAAAACGTCATATTATTTGAATGAAAAAGGCCTGGAATAATGTTTTATTCTGTGTTTAAAATAGGCGAGTGAAGCTATTGCTTTACGAGAGGCTCAACAAATGCAAATGAACGACCGTTCTTGGCAAATTCAGAAGCCCAACAATGTTCCTAACCCGTGGGTTGCCGCCGTTGAAAACACAGAGAATAATATTTGGGCTGCTGCAGCCAATCTTGGACCTGGTCCTGGTCCACATCCTCCTCCGGGGATGAGAGTTCCGGATTTTGTCAGATTTCCAGGACCTCATCCACCTGCTTGGGATAATCCTGGTCAGATTGGTGCACCATGGATGCCTCCTGCCCCTCCTGGACCCAATCCTTTTGAGGAAGCAATCGCTAGACCAATGATGATGGAAGATGTTATTCCTAAGGCTAATCCTAAGGACATTAGAATCGCAGAATTAGATGTTGGCCGCACAATACCAATTGATAAGGTAAAAATTTACTTTAATTTAATCAGATTTTAGGAAATTAAGGCAATAAAAGACTTAGTTGGTATGTTGGTTGATGTGTGCTTTTGCAGATTATGCGAGATATTCGCTTCTACCGTGATATATCAGTCATTTTCATGGGAGGGATGAACGATGATCCAAGAGAGCTTTCCTTCCAAAGAGACGATCAGCCGCGAACAGTATTAATCAACGGGAGGCCAATGGAAATTTATCTCGGGGAAACTAAGAAGTTCGACTTAAACAAGATCCCACATACGTTGAAGATAGGCTCTCCATGCCGTGAACTATGCATTGATGACCGTCGCTATGAAATGTTTTTCGGGGGTGCGCCGAAAAAGGTAATTTAGTTCTGCATCAGTTTCAAAAATCAATGTAGCTCTTAGATCATCATAATAATATAGTGACTGTAATGTAATGACTAATATTTTAACGACCATTTCCCATAGATTTATATTGACGGTAGACCTAACAGCTTCCAATTTCTCCCACCGTCTCCTCAAGTTTCAGTTGGACAAGTATCACGCCACGATTTGTGCGCTGGCAGGGTGATACTCACGATAGATGCTGTGCATAACGTCCCTGTGTTCTTGGACGAGAAACTTCAAAAGGTCGATATACTCGGCGAGCCCGTGGTCCTCAGATTCTGTAATGGTTTCCAGACAGTGGCATTGAATGGGAAGCATTTCCCAACAAACTTTGGGGCGAGACTTCCCTTCTCCATCACAATCCAGGGGCAAGGGAAGCACTTCCTCCGCTTTGCAGCTATTTCCGGTGAAACTGAGCGCGCGATTCAGGACTTCATTGCGGCCAATTACGGAGATGGCAAAAGTAAGGACTTTTTTCTTGGCTGTCAACGAGTTCTCAGACGAAGGATTAGTGACAGTAAACGTGCTTTGCTTTCTCATATGGATAATGTGGATCTGGATTTGGAATTATTAGGTGGACGGGGAGGTAGAGGAGGCTTTATGCGAGGAGGAATTGGTGCTAGAGGTCGCGGTGGTCGAGGAGGACGTAGAGATATGCAAACATCAGGTCCTAATCCTTGGGAGTCAAACACTCCAATGGAAAGTGCTGAGCCGGTGTTATCCGCACAAGTTAATCCTCTCGACCTCCTCAACAATTATTTCCACTCGACAACGCCTGATCCCCACAGTAAAAATCGAAATCATTTTAACCACTCCTATGAAAGTGACCTGCCTGGCCTTGAAGAAAAGAAAGAAAAAGAGTCTGAAGCACAACCACAAAGCAATCCTGAGTCTAGTTCGGCTGCAGCCGGCAGTAATGTCAATGTGTCCGATTTAGTTGCTAACCTAATCAAGTTCGGTTTACTACCTGGCGCTCCATCCGCAACTACTGAAGAAGCTTCAGAAAAGCCCAAGGAAGAAAAAGGGTCCGAAGTTGTCCAGGCTGAGGACTCTAATGGTCCGAAAGAGCAAAAGGAGGTCAAAGTTCAAAAGGAAGAGCCCAAACCAATACCGCCTTTGCCTTTTGTGGATTTGTTATTTTCAGATAATTTGAGGGAAAGGAGAGATATCGTCATTGGCCAAATTTCTACAGGTGTGCAATGCTCACAGTGTGGCCTTAGATTTCCGCCTGATCAGACTTTGAGGTACGCAAATTACATATCGCTTATATGTATATTAAAGCATATTGAATTGCATTACAATTTCCTTAAATTATATAAATATTGATTCGGAACATTGAATTTTGATGCATAAGTTTCTTGATTTATCAGTCGAGTTGATCACTCATTTTTAATATTAATTAATCTTACTTTTAATTGCAGCTGCTAGTTTATTCGAAAGCCAAGAAGCTGAAAATGAGAACGACCCTCAGAGTCCCAGTGCAATTTTGAATCCGGACGAATATACCGTGTTAGCATCATGCCATGAAGGCGCTGTTTGTCCACAATGTGGCGAGACGTTTGAAAGCTTCTTTGATGAGGAGAGAGAAGAGTGGCGATTGAAGAATGCTAAGCTAGATGAGGATGATGGGGAACAAAAGCTGTATCATCCTATATGTCACCAGGTATGAATTTTTCTAATATGTTCATGTTCTACTAACATTTTTGATTTCAGTAAAGGAAATAATAAACAATTGACTCTTTTTTGCATTACAGGACTATCTCAGATCGTTAGTGGATGAATCAGTTATAGAAGTAGAACCCGAAGCTCAAGAAGAATCCACCCCGATGGAAGTACCGCAATCGGAAAACAAAGAGAATGAAAGCGACTCAGTCATTCCCTCGCCCGTCGAAGACGACGATGACGAAGTCCTTATCATAAAAGAAGGAAAAAAAGAAGTAGTTGTAATGGAAATAGATATAGATGATGTAGAAAAAACAGAAACTGTATCACCTAAAAGTGTAGAAAACTCGTTGAATGAAAATATTGTAAATAATGAAACAAAAAAGACTGATAACATCACTATTGTAATTGACGAAGAAAATATTAATAATGTGGAAAAAGATGGTGAAAACTCTTGTACTGGTAATGATTCCTCATTGGATGCAAATGCCACATTGGCAAATGATAGATTGAGAGTCGAATCACCCATTCTAATTGACGAAGATTCTACATTTTTACCTGGCCTAAGCGATGAGGCTCAGGATGGAGTCTTTGGAATCGCTTTAAATTCCGGTTCCCAGCGGGACAAGTCTTCGGAGCTGGCGGTGGACGAGAAACGTATCACATATGAGGCGATGAAGTTTGACTTCCCTCCCATCAAGTTGGAACCAAAGGATGAGGACGATGGCGCGTCAGAGTGCGAGGATGCTTTCTTGAACAACAATGATTCCGAGCCATTGAAACCCTTCCCGAGAGCTGGCGGTGATGGTGATGAAAGCGAGCCAATGAATATCGACCTGACTGAGGAAGATTCCAGTGAGGCTGTAGACAACGGTGCTAGACTAGTCATGCAAATTAGGACATCTATAGATGGCAACTTGCAGCATGAAGGTAGGTTTTTCATACAAGGAACGAACGACATTATGTTAATTTGGACATAGTCTAACGCATGCCAATTTGAATTCCCTTAGATGCTGCAGCTCTTCCTTTTATCCCCGCTCCTAAAATTAAGATCAACCTATTTGGTGTGGACAACTCTCCAGTGAATTCGCCTAAAGACAAGGAGAAAGTGGATAGTCCCCAGCCATCGCTGCAGAGCAGCAGTAAGCCCAGCGTCGAGGGCGACAGTCAAGAAGGGGTAGTAAAGGATGTTGGAAGTGCTAATAATGTTGTGTCTAACAATTCGGAAATAAATAAAGATGATAATCCTGATGAGCCTGTATTAACTGAAGAAATGAAGCTTCTAAAACCTCGTTTGGTGGGTAGAAAGTTGACCAATTATCCTCCCAAATTCAAAGGCAAGGAAGAGTCAGGACTGTGTGTCATCTGTTGACAGCCTTTATTTCAAAGAATGAGTAGTTTAGGTCTTCAAGTAAACCTTTTCATAAATAAAAAATATTTTTAAAAGAAGAAACATCTTTTAGCAAACGACCGAACCAGCGGCACTATCTAAACTTTAGAATTTTTTGCAGATTTAATTTTTTGTGTTTATCTATGGAATAGCTAAGCATCTCGCCCTTTACATTTTATTTAGCAAATTAGGTAACGTAAGCTATTTACTATATATATATGTTCTTCAGGCCTTTTACGCACTTGGGTATAAATATATGAAAATATATCGTTTAACAAGAACTTTCTTTTTTGCATCACAAAAAATGTTATAGATCCTCTTCGGGATACGTTATTACTATTCATAAGAAAAAATAACTTATGGACTTTTTCCTGTGGATTCGCAAGATCCCAAGACCGAAGCTGAATAAAGAAGAATCTTTATCAACTTTAAAATATACTCCTGTGTTTTTCTTTGTGTTCTTTATTGAAATCATTTGCATTGCATATTTCATTCATATGCATATTTTCTCCAGGAAGTTGTTCCCTGCACCTATCCAATTTTATTAAGATTTGCATTTCACAAGCAAAGACTTAGCGGCGCAGCGGCTTGATATGCAACATCCGTCATGTCTCACATTTCGATTACAAATCACATGGGAACTTGAAAATTCAAAATTCACCTTTTGTTTTGCTGCATTTAAGTTAATAATAATTTTGAGAAGTTTCATCTCGTCCTTCGAGCATTAGAATCTTCGTCTCTTTGTCTTTACAACTGTATTTTAGATAGACATTCCACTCAACTCATTATCCCATTGAAATCTTCTTCATCGAAATCTTATCGTGAGACCTAGATCGTAGAAGCAAAGAGCTTATTTCGTCCGTAAAAATGGCATCTCTCAAAGTAAGCACACTTGTCAATTCTCAAAAAAATTATACCCTTCTTCCATTTGCATGCATGCATTTATGATTGCATTCTCATTCATTAGCCGAAATCAAAACGAGAGGAATTCCGACGATACTTGGAGAAAGCTGGTGTGATGGATGCGCTGACGCGTGTTCTCGTTGGACTCTATGAGGAGCCGGAGCGCCCCACTAATGCGATCGAGTACATTCTGGACCGACTTGGAACTGGTGTTCCGCTGAAGGCCGAAGTTGAGACTTTGCAAAACGAAGTCACTGACCTCCAGAGAAAGGTAAGAATGCATTGACCATTCATGCCACACCACAAGACAACTTTCAAAACCAAGACATGCTCTGATCGATTTTTTCAAAATTATGATGTGACGCAGATAAAGGACCTCGAAGGCGAGAATGAACGTATGCGCAAGCGATTAGGATCTTTCGACTTCAGCCAAGCAGCGGAATGGGTTGAGGAGGACCCCACGACTGGATCTGAAGGAGAGGCTGCTCCCGAGCAAGAATAAAATTGCCCATAATCTCATTATGCCCCATTATTTGAATAACCATTTCCTTTCTTAGATTAGCAGATAGCATTGATAGTCCGCCGTCTGAATAAAAAATTGATAGGTACCATGAAATTGTAAAAAAATTATATTGTTAGCTGACAATCAATTGCAGTTGTTTGTTGGTCTTAAAAAACTATCCACTGTATGTATGTATATTGGCTAAGGAATTTTGATTAATAAAATAATAAAAATGCTTTTGAAGTTTTTCAAATTGCAAAACAAGATCTGTGACTCGATCGATCCGGATTGATTTCGCTCAAGCAATCTTAATATAGCGTCATCATAAAAAAACTTTTATTGTGAAAGCATATTGCATATTACTAGGTACGTAAGCACGCGTCGTGAAATTAGAATAGGTAGAGATAGAGATGCAATGTGAATGTGAGACATTGATCTTAAAAAGGACAGGAAATCCACGAAATAATGGCCACCTGAAAAAATTGTTCACTTATTAGACAAGGCAAGATTCACCAAACTACAATAAAATCTGATATCCGATAAGGACAACGGGAAAACTGTCATACCTAAGAAATGAAACATTAAAACACGAATCCTTTCTTTCAATTCCGGTAGCAAGTAAAAGTACAATGCAATAGGATGATCCTTTTGTTCTTCTCAAAAGATTTTGGCAGACAAAGCGGCGGAAGTTCTTTTTGTTGAAATGAGATACCGACAATGCACACATTTTCATTCTGAAAAATGGGTACTACATTAGGTATGTATTTACTTAAGATTGGCCAGGTTCTACTATGAAAAAGATGTTCCGATCTGATACGAAGTACAAATACGGAATAAGAAAATAAAGTTTTCATTATCATATTTATAAGAGTGGGGCGGAAAATGAAACGGTATATTTGAGATCAAATATCGAAAGCAAAGCAAGACCGGAATCGTCTAGTCTAGAAAGGAATAATAGAGAAAAAATCATTCATTTCTTCTGCATTCATACGAAGCGCATATTATTCAATCATATTGAATTCATTATTTCTTTGAACACAAAATTGAATGCATTTCATTTAGTACTAAATAGTAGCAGGTACACCTGACTGTCTGACCTAGACCTAGCTCATTTCATCCTGCAGAAAAAAAACCGTATTTTGAAGAAAAACCAGCTAATTAAGTACATATTAATATTGATGCTCAAGTGCACTCGTACTTAAAACCGACTTCCAAATCAATGAATTCAATTAAACTTAAAATGGGGCGTTATGTAGAAAGCAACAAAATGAAAGGAGGAACGACACAGTTTAAGCTAAAGCATCTCATTACATGCAAATATGATTTTGAAGTAGAAGTCCACTACTCTGACTGAATGTCTTATGTGATTGTGATACTCAGTCCTAGTTCTAGTTCTAATATTTATTTAAATCAGAAGTAATTTTTTATTGTAAAACGATTTATTTTAGGAAAGAAGATCTGGAAAATCACTTGATTACCATACGCTTTCAGTGAATGGTAAAGTTTTAATTGCGATCATTATCATCACTCAACTGAGATTTAAGATAAGATAAACTATGTTAGTGAAAGACAAAATACCTAACGAGCCCTTTCTGGCAGGACATTTCATTCTACATCAAAAGATTCTACTTGGCTCTATATTTACCCACTCAAGAAGAAGAGATGAGAATGATGACTGATATGTTTTCTTGATGTGTCTTTGCATCGCTTTGGATTTGAAATCTGAATAGTCACATTGCATTTCCGTCATTCCGTTGTCCTAAAATAGTTTCAAGTCAGTGCACTTGATTTTATTTATATGCATGCATATTGCTGCCAAACTATATTTTTATTTCTTGAACGCTTATTAGATTAAAATCACAAGCACAAGTTACATTAGTACCTGTATATTATATTATGAAAGCAGCATGGATTTGCATAATGAAGCAATGAATTCTATTTTGATTGAGTTCCAATTCGAGCCACAGGAAAGAAAAATGTCTTTGTGGGGGTTTCCGCATTATTTTATTGCCAATTGATTTTATTCTTTTACTCCACTTACATACTTGACCATGAATTTTAGTCTCAAATAGTACTTAAACCGACCAGAATCCAACTTGACTCATTGGAATTTTATATTTATTTCAATTTCAGTCTAATTCCTACAATCATGACACAGATTTTAATTTACAAAAATGAACTGGCGAAGGAATAGGGGATTCGGTTTAACAGTGATCTATTATTATCACAGCGACAAATTGAATTAATAGTAATAGTCCGACCTGAAGATAAAATCTTCATTTAATCTTTCTCCAACCAATTTCTCATCTTCTCTATTGCATATTTGACTTTCATCATTTTCCCATACAATTCTGTTCTGTAATCTCATGAATTTTCCGCTCAATGGAAGCATTACCTGAGCAGACATTTTAAAAAATTACATTATATAAGTACATAAATACAGAATGTTACGTTATGCATTTCATTATAAATCATCAACTTCACCTCTTCAACTCTCCACCGTCCACACTCGCTTTTGTTATGTTAAACACATAGAATGTAGATCATTAGAAAAAAGCTCAAAAGTAACAAATAATTCTTCTTAAATATTATTTAATACAAAAAGATACAACAAATGTATATTATACAAAAAGACTTCTTCTTTTTTACAACTCCTTCTACTTCTTCATGATCTGATCATCATCATTTTTTACGATTACGATTTACATCATGTAGAAAAAAATACAACAACTTTACGTCTGTGTTGTTATTATATTATGGTCTTCTTGGTCTTCTGAGACTCACAATGAGAATCAAAAAAATCAGAGAGCAACCTTTTTCTGAGTACGCTACGTTAGGGGCTCACCCCAGTCGTGAACAAAGTTTCATGGGAAACACAACACAAGACGTTTTCGCTCTCGTCTCCTCGTCCCAAAAACTTGATGTTGAAGTAGTAGTGGCCAAGCCAAGTTCCTGCATAATCCGTATAGCTTAGCCATAATATTTTGTCTTTGTTTAGCTTTTTTTCTCTCTAGTGATTACGATGTAGTAAACGTGCTCGTGTTGTTGTTATTCTGTATTTTGCCATTTCACATAATCATCATTAAAAACTTTTTCACAGAGGTAGAGAGGAGCGACAAGAGTTTATAAAAAGTATCAGAGATTCATCGAATCGAACACGACGCGTAGAGTTGAGTTGAGTTGGCCATTTCATGAAATACTAATGACAATATATACAGGTTGATAGTTTCATGATGTATAGAAGGGATTCTTGAAAGAGAAAAGAGATGTGGCTATATAATCTTACGGAGTAATCCCAACCGTCATCAAAATACGGACACGGCAGTAGTAGAAGGAAAACAGTAATAATCATAATAATCAAAAAAAGAAGTAAATTAAGAAGAACTGATATTACGTAACAATAAGGGTAAAGTTTCCCTTTCCTCATATTAAACTCGTTCTAAAAATGGGAAGAGCGAGCTCACCTGTTCACCTGATTTCTAACGTTAACGAGCAAAGATAGTTTCTTTGACCAAGCCTTACTGACTAGGTAATAATCATAAACCGACGAGAAAAAAATAGAGAATTTGTTGTTAATGTTCTTCTTGAGTTGCTCCTGCTGGAAAAACTGGAACACAAAAAAGGGATTTTTTATGCCTTATTGCCCCGAAACCCTGGAGTGAAGGAGTACTACTAGTAGTGCAAGTGATAAAAAACATTGTTTCGCTAAGCCAGAGAGAGAGAGAGAGAGAGTTCAAGCCCGAAAGCATCAAATATTTTTGACGTTTTTCGTTTTGTTTTGGACCTGGACATAAAAAAATAGTTACTTCAAGACTCCGAGAGAAGCAGTTCATATTCGTTCGTTATGGTTGGTAAGGTAAGGTAGGAACTCGGTCTTGAGGATAAAGTGAAGGAATGCATTGAAGCAGTAAAGTGCAATGCATACTGCATACGTCCCGTTTTCCTTTGTTCGGTTCAGTGCATCGCATTAGCAAAAAATAGTTGTGTGAGTTCTGGAGAACTTGTAACCTATTTTTCGCTCTTTTCGTGTGAAAGACGAGACCATTACATGCCATGCCAAATTATCGGTGGTGGACACGAGGAATTGACAAAACTGCAGTTTTCATGTGCCAACTGCCAATCGCAAAGCAGGTTGGACGTGGACAGACGAAGACGGACATAAAATATCCAGACATGTGTGGTGCATAATGGGAAGGAAAATTCCTCTTTGCTGAGCAATTTGTGTGTCAGTGTCCCATAAATAATGCAAACAATAAAAAACCAAGCAAAAACTTTTATGTGGTTTGGATTATGTTATGATTACTTCGTTTGTGACTATTTTATTTTCATGTTTTGCTTGTAAAAAATAATCTAAAAGAACTGTTATTATTCTAGAATTTTGGTTTGAAGTGATAGAATTAACATTTTAGAAAATCATCGAGAGTGCTGCTGCTGCTGATATAATCGATTTTGTTTCAAGGTGGCTGATCACTGACAATAATTGTGCATTTTACTGTAGTAGTATGTACGTACGTGCATAAAATTTATTACTTTAATGCTAATTGCAATAATACGCTTAAAAATTCAAAAATAAAAATCGCAATTAAAGATATCAAAAGTTAGGTAATTTCGCAGTCCCTGAGCTGAGCTGAGCGAACCTTGTTGTGTTTTGATCTTGGGCGAGTGATCACTTCCTCGTGCTTCTCTTGTTCTCTTGAGACTGCGTCTGTACTTCATGTAAAGTAGCAATCCAAGGAAAGGGATCATTGCTGCACTGCAAGACAAGGTTAATGAATTACTGAACAATTTTGAGAGCTAGTTCTCTTGAGACTGCGTCTGTACTTCATGTAAAGTAGCAATCCAAGGAAAGGGATCATTGCTGCACTGCAAGACAAAGTTAATGAATTACTGAACAATTTTGAGAGCTTACTGACTCTAAACATTATGGTAAGTAAGCCACCCACTCATCAACATATATCAAGTCATTTCCGCTAGGCTATCAAGTTTAAGTTCAAGAGAATAAGGATAAAAAAATTAATTATGTGAGTGCGTTGTCTTTGAAAAAGCTGTTTTAAAGGTTAATTAAGGAAGTGTGCATGTAATATTAGTCGGTAAAGACATTGTAATTAATGAACTATTAAATATGCTCTCAAGATAAGTTTGTGCTACAAGTACTAGTGAATAGTGAGGTAAGGTACTTAGTTCACTAGAATATAATATTCTTGTTGGAGATTTCTTCATATTTTTTCCTGGACAAATCAGAAATTAGTATCTATTGCGAAAGAAATTCTCGTATATCGAACAAAGAGATTTTTATGCAAAACTCCCTCTACCCATAAATAAAATGCCATACACCTAAGCAAAACCTCCACTGCTACTGCAGTTAAAACATAACCAGCTTTAAAATAGCTAAAGCAGTTGCCGTTGCCACAAGTAGGTATATTTACTTAATGATCACCATAATCGATCAAAATGTTTCATAAAGAAGTGCATAAGATGAGCAATGAACACGGTGTAAGTAATTTCATGAAAACATAATTTATGGGGTTTTATGCTAGCCCGTCATCGTATTTAATATATGTGCAGTGTATTGTGCTCAAGCATCGCTCCAGTAAATCCTGAATTGGCCGTAAAGGAATTATTGCTTTTCCCCTTTTCTTTAAGAAAACAGTTTTCTCGCCTTTACCCCTTTCCATTCCTCGTCTTTAGCCAGCCTAGCCCATGGCATCTTCTTTTTATTGTAGTACTACATAATGGGATTTTACGAGCGTGAATCGTAAATTCTGAAGTAACTCGAGGGAATGCTAAGGCATACTTTCTTATAATGTGAGTGGAGTGCACAGTGCAGTAGCCATTTCGTTACACCAAATCAAAAAGATATTTAGGTGAAATGTGGATTGGATGCATGCATATGCATACCGAATTGCAAAAGAACCATAACACTTTTTTGTCTTCCGGAATAATAATAATTCGCAACATTCATCTTCAATCTTCCCCTCCGTAAGCAAGCAGATGTACATTGTTAAATCGAGCTAAAAATGTTTGTTGTCAGTGTATTACAGGTAAGATAA
>JAHZNI010002729.1:0-11917 GCA_027744415.1 Seira ritae
GTGAAACCTAAAATTTTTTACTGTTTGAAATATGATAAAAGGGAAATGTACTGAAGACATTCTTAACGGTCAACCCCACAAGTCCCGTCGCATAAATAAAATGCATGTGTGAATAGTGATTGTGATTCCTATACTATTCCTATAGTAATTTTCAACAATGGACTTGATTTGGTCCAATAGTCTCGTCGCATTGACTTTAACTCGTCTCTCGAGTGGAGGCGGATTCTATTCATTTTCATTTTTGCAAATAGTCAATATTTCATCACTGGCACATTTTTTCCTGATAAAAATCATAGCAATAAATAGAAATAGACAGGCGAATGTGAATACTGAATGAAAAGCCATTATTTTCGAACTGCAAATATATTTTATCAATTCTACAAAAAAGCTCTAGCCCGTTAGACAAAAAATATCAAACAAAAACATACACAAACAAAAAAGGTTTTGTGGGAGATAGACAAATGCATATTACTATTACATGATGATGATGATGACGTAGAAGTACATATGCAAATTATTACAAATTTATAAACATTACCGATGTACTAGGAAATTCTAGAATTTATGTGCTGTGCTAACATCGCCTACATTAGTATTGCATACTTACATTGATTTGATGTTGTACTTCATATTTTCTGACACAAAATCATATAAATGATCAGAATGAAAATGAGAGTTGAACAGGCAGGGAAACAAAGACCAATAGTCATATTTTAGCCCTAACAAGATTATAATTGACTACATGTAAATATTTTACACTTCACATTCACATCATCTTCAAACCGAACCACAATATCCAAACCACAACCACATGGCTTTCCATTCCCTTACATTTAAGTAAATTAAAGTTTCACACGCGTCACGCTTATGCAGATTTGCACTAAACAAAACAAAAACAGAAATCCACTAAAGCAGATCCAGGCTTCCGTGATCCCTTATCCAGTTCAAATATACAACACTGCTTATCTAATATGCTTCAAAATTTCTGCACGTGGCTTTATGGAGTTTAGTTCGAATCTATTTCATTATGAAAAAATGGAGAGAACCCTCTTGCTTCTTTACACTTCCCTCAAAATTTACTGAATGAAGAGGGAAACTACTTCGCCCATAAAATTAACTACGTGATTGTCGACTGAGATTCTGATAAGTCGTTAATTTGTCTTGGGTTTCTTGCTCTCCAGCTGAAAAACAGAGCATGACTAAAATACGAAGAGTGACTTGGTCTTGTTGATAAACCACTTTCGTGGAATAACACGCGGAATGGAAAATGGAATGCAGAGATACGATGCAACTCGGCTCATTTCTACAAATGAATACGTTATCAAATGAAATGCAACTACCACAATATATTATACGCATACAAAAAAATGTTTTTGAGGATTTTCATTCCAAGATTGAACTCATGAATGGCATAGTCGTTATTAGAATAGAAATAGAATTAATATTATTGCCTTTTAAAAAATAAAAACATGCAGACGTAACAGAATCAGAAACTGAGGAATCGTAATTTTTTAAATGCTTTAAATGGCAGTAAAAGCTATTTTTTTCTGGGGAGCTAATGTAATGTAATCTCTATTCCAGACCAGATACACACTTGCTTCACTTGGCTTGAGTTAATGTTCCATTTTGGAAGTGAAACGCGAGATCATGACATGTATGACTAATGTACGTCACAACTAACAGCGGCTGCTGCATGTAAATTGTGTTTGTCATTGTCGTCTATAGCCTATTGAGTCCTAGATGCCTCATCTGAAGTTCCATTTAACGTTTCATTCAAACCATAAAATTGGCGGACAAAGAGATAAATTGCCTGAAGTAAATGCGCTTTATTATGGAATAAATGGCTTGTATTACGTTCGTATAATACGTGCGTGGCAAAAATAATGGAATGAAATTGGAATGGAATATAAATACTTTTATGGACTGTATTTTTCTGAAATGCGTTCAAAATGGCAGTTGTGTTTCAACTTGTCTTGTAATTTAAGCTAGTTGTAGCACATGTTACTTGCATGTAGTAAGCTACTTGCTCCAGTGTTTCAAGTACTTATAGTTTGCCGAAAAAATTTTCCAAATCAGCCAAACGTTGCCAAAAAAAATCTCGTTACTAACTAAATAAATAGGCATGGGGAAATTTGACATAATTATAGATTCTAGACACCGTCTCTAAAAACCAAGTCCTGTAATCTTGGAATTTAGAAACGTCTCCTAGCGTCTCAAATTTTTAGGTTTCACTCCAACCATAACTTCATGGATAATTTAGATCTGAATCCTCTTTATCATGGTGCCCTAAATTCAATAATTTTTCGTATTCCCATTAAATATATGACATGTGCCGTAGTTGGCTTGTCGTCTGTAACCAATGGCATTTATTACAGACACGAGACACAATCATCATCGTCACGTCTCCCAATATATTATGCACTTTGTCATCTGAAGCCATTAAATCAGACACAGGGTGTCACTTCACTTGCCAACTGCAACTGCAGTACTGCAATCCAATTTGCCACATCAAATTATCCTTCTACAGGTGAACGGTTAGTTTTAGTTGCACTAAACAAACTTATTTCATGATTTCATGCTCAGTCGTACCTACTTTTGAAAATTGGGCTGATTATTTGTTCGATGATGACATGAAGACGAATCTAGACTAGACTCGTGCTCTTCTTCTCATCATCAGCCAATTTAAGGGATTTTGCAACTGTATGACATCATGACAGCCCAACTAAATTTCGTAGTTAAGCACGAAGACAATTGTGAAGGAGACAATTTTGGACTTGTTCAGCAGACCAGACCACTATACGATTTCTTTCAGAAGTCCATGAAAGACAAGGATCAACATGATTTTTCAAAATGCTTGTTCATGGCACGCCATGACAAGGCATTCTCCTTATTTTTTCGCGTGGGAAAATAAAATAATTCAATGAAACTGCATTCCAATCACAACGACATTGAAATGATATTCAAATTCGGATCAGATCAGATTCAAAGTCAAAACCAAACATGTACCTAAGAAAAAGGCAGAAGAACTACAAGAATAATAAAAAACAATTAAAAAGTGTGTAATTAGGTAGCTCGTGAAGTATATAATCACGGGGGATACAGTGATGAACAATGACAAACAAGTACATGAAGATCCTTAAACTTTCACACTTCACTTGAGCGAAGAATACTAATTAACCAAATTAATTAGTACCTAGATCACAATCCAATCCACTTATTCAATTTTCCACTCCAAAAAATGTCTGAAGATAATTTTGCAACGATTTCGGAATGGATCGAGTGACTGACAATTTACAGGATTAGAATTGTTTTTTGAAGGAAAAGATTCCTATCTCCTCTCTTCAGGGCTCAGCCTGAGGTCAAATTTACCTCTGCGGTTTCTCTTTATTTATTCATTGTTGAACTGAAACAAGACAGTTTAAGATTGGATTTGTTCGTGAGAATGTGGCCAATTCGAAGAAAAAAGTGTGAAAAGGCATTTGTCCCATTCACATATTGTCCCCGAGGTTTGTTTATATTTCTTGAGTATTTAAACCGTTTGGTGTTTTGTTTGCGTGATAAAACGACTAACGACCAGTTTCAGTTTTTGTATTTCTGCTCCCCACATTAAATAATGGAAGCACAGAAACAATGCAATGACATGAGATAAATTCGCACGTTACTGAACTTAGTCTTTTGTCCCTCAAAATATGTAATTCCCATGACATGCCGAACCACAGAATCAGATTGAAATCACATTTTAAGCCTTTGAGTCAAAGTCTTCATGAAGCTGATGTGCAAGTATGATAATGCCAAATGTTGTGCAAAGGAATGCATTAGATTTGCATTGCAAACAAAAAATTATGGGATTATTATTGGTTTATATTTTTACCAATTGGAAAACCATTTGGAATGGTAATGAGCGATGAAGACGAAAGATAATGGGAATTATGCGTTTTAGAGGTCGCATGCAAGCCGCACAGAACAAATCATATTTTAAGAAGGCTCACTGACGCTCGGTGTTGTGTTGTGTGGGTGACTGCGATTGTGCTTCTAATTGTGCATAAAAATCTGAATAAAATGGAAAAATAATGAGATGAGATTATTATAATCATGAATGTCATCAGACAGACACATTCCTAGTGGCTTCGCTTGTTGGCATAGCATAACAAAAGCATAATTAGGCTTAAGGGAGTCCGTCTCTAATTAACCTTTTCTTCCAATGCAAATAAGTCCTATTCAATTGACTTGAATGAATATGAATTCGCAATATTACGCACAATACAAATAAATAAATTTGTGTGCAGTTTAGTTTTTCGCTGAAATAAAGCCTAAGTACACCAAAAAGTATGACAATGACAAATAACATTAATTTTAGATTCTCACATTTTATTTAGAAACGGTCCCTTATCCAGATTGAATCGAGGAGGAGTCTTGTCAAATTCCACGTATTTCCGTTAAATCTATTTTTATGCTTCCGCGTTACTAAAAATCAAATTTTCATTTTCTACTCCTAACTCCTACCAATGCAAATGGAAATCACATCTTTGTTTAATTGTGTTTGAACACTGTGTAAACACAGAAAAGCTTTTCTACTTACAAGACAAAGAATGTCATATCAAATCAAATCCCTTAAACTGTAAAACACAGAACCAGCGCTGGCAAAAAATGACAGTTGATTATTACGATAAATGGTAATTTGTCATAAAGCTTTCGATGAGGATGACTTAAAATGGTCTTGAGATTTTTCTTGCGAAATCCTTACAAGATAAATGAATCTTTCGCGACATTTGACATTGGCATTTGGATAATGTCACTCGGACATTTGAGGGTTCGACAAGATGCGAAGAAAGACAACGAAGAAATCTGAAAACATATTATGGCGAAATGCTCCAAATCTGATTACGGCGATGACAGCTTAACTTGCTCTTGCTCGGGCAAATCAGATTTGGAATTGGATTGGGTGTGCGACAATGCCGATGATAAAAGTTAACAGAAGGAGTTGACGAAATCGAAAAGACACACAGTGATTTTTTGTCTATCTTTATTTTGTTGCATTACATGAAATGAGGCAAATTACCATTTACCATAGATTTTTTAAAAATATTTGCCAATGAAAATAAAAATGTGAACAACAATGAAGTTTTATGGCACTTGCCATAAAATCTATTACATTTAGTTGTAATGTAATGATGACCACCTCTGCGTAAAACAAAGAACTCAAAGAAGTGGAATAACAATAATCTTTTTTTTTCAAGTGGACGAGATATTTAAAAATACGATTTTCGTTGTCATTAAATTTATGAGGAATTTTCCAAATAAATGGAAAATGAAGTTATCAGCACATCATCACCATCATTAAATTATTGACGGCCTAATAAAATCAACAAAAATGGACATGGCAAAGCATTGGCAAAATATAGGAATCGAATCGGAGTCAAGAGTCCATTTACAAAAGCAGTCGTTGTCGTGATCACAAGAAATACTTGACTTCTTTCTGAATTTTTAAGTTTTATGACCGTTTTTCACCAAATTTTGGTCGTCACGACCAGATTGAAATTACTATTGCCTACTCCATCGACTTTGGCTTTTTTAGGAATTGCGAATTCACACACTCGAAATATTTTTTTGGCGAATGCATCATTTTATTTCGTTTACGAAGAACCAATAATTTTCTATTTTTATTTTGCCAGTATAAAAAATCCTGAGGCGGGACAGAACAGTGTAAAAACACTTCTGGAAACATGAAATACAAAAGCAGAATTAATTCATGAATAATATTACGTAGAGTGGAGTAAAAATCAACGTGTTTTGCATATAAAAGTGAGTAAATTGACCTCATGGGTTGCATGCATTTCCTCGTGTTTTCTCAAGTAAAGTATCATTGTCCAGTCACGCTTTCGTAGTTAAACCTTATGCCCTTATTGATTTAGTCGAGCAGTAATTGTGGCTTTGGGATACTTGTGAATTGCACTTCGTGAACCTGAGCCTGAAGCTGAAAAATACTAGAATTTTTTCCGACAGTACAGTTGATCATAAAGTTTTGTTGTTTGAAGGAAACTACTTGTCTTTCTGAAAAGTGAATAAATAAAATTATGCCACTCCGAAGAAGTATGTCTTTAATCAGGACTGAATTCAACTACGCTTAAATAAGAGGTTACTACTGTCATATACTCAGTATATGATTATGTTGCTCATTCCATTCCCGTTCTCATTTCATCGCGAAGCTTCTATCATAGGTAATTCGGACTTCTCTACTTCTACTCTCTACTCTCTGTCACCTTTTGCACTAGCTCATAACACCGAGCACCATTGCCTCTACCTTCATCAGAGACTTGTCATAATCTAGCCGTGACCCCTTGAAGCATCAAGCATCTACCACCTAGCCCCACACATAATATTACTCTACTTTTCTCCAAGACAGATGATGATGGAATCGATGAAACTTCTCCGAGGGTGTACGTAAAGTCAGTAATCATAGTAGGTATATTTGGTTTATGTCGAGCCCATAAATAATCGTTCCGTTTTTGAATGAATACATCCCTGGAGGAGCCTACTTATGTCCTGATTACAAGTGCCAAAATTAACCATACCCACCATAACAACCACGTTTTATTGACCAAAGGGCAGATTTATTTCATCTTCATAAAAATAGTCGCAACTATATAAACTTTTAAAGTAGAAGTGGACTCCACCAAATCGAATTTTACAGTTTGACAAAACCATAACCACAGCCCAAGCCCAACTGCGAGCATATTAACACAATCTCAAAATATTTATTTTCTGCTTTTAAACCTAGATCCTTTTAACTTTCAAAAATTGAATGCAGGACATCCCCTATTTTATTGACACTTTGAGATTGAAATGGATGGATGGGGTGAGATGAAGGGGATCCATTTAATTAAACATTTTTAATAGAAAGCAACGCCTTCCCCACTTGACATGTGGGAGCAGTTCTGGCTCGTCTTATTTTTTATGGGATTTTACACGTTTAGATGCAGGATCATGCATTGCACCCGAGCCCTTTATTAGGATCGTAATAGCAATCGTGACAATGATGATATCATTCCTGCTCCAATTTCGTTTTTATATAAAACAAGTGCTTAATCTCCTCGAGGCAATTCATAGACACTAAGGCATAAAATGTCAACATGATCATATCGCGATAGTAACTGCAATCATGTGAACATAAGGGCTTTAAAATTGTCCCAAAAACTTTTGCTCGAAGCCAAGCCAAGTCTTTAAAAAACAACTGCCTATCGCGAATCATTAAAATTCGCATTTAAAATTGTAAAATATGCGCAATGCCAAAATGAAATGATTCACTGAATCCAAATGTCTACTTTAGCTAATTCTATTGTGAATTATGATGAAACCACTGAAATTCGTCAATAAAATTCAACAGGTCATTAAAATGTCTTCTTTAATTTTTCAATATGTCCACATCCAGGCCAAGCAAAAATTTGATATCGCATGCATTGATTTTTTAAAAATAAAGTTACAAAATTTCAATGCATTTCATTACATCTTGATCAAAATGCAGTTGCATCTCAATCCCAAAATTATAGCTCAAGCTATACAATTAATATTTAAGATCAGGTGAATCCTCTTTTATTGTATCACATAAATTCAATGCAATCAAGATCATCATCTCATCTTCTTCGAGTGAAGTGCCTTCATTTACCAGCTTCTGATTCTGCATATGATAGTCAATAATTGATCCTAATCACAATAATTTTAATACAATTGAGCAATGCAACTTGCTTCGGTCAATCATCAAATCAAATTATTCATTCGTCATTTACTTCTTTTCAGAAAAATTGTTTTAGAAGCCCCAAATTATCTGGATAGAATGTGAACAAAACGTGATGGATTGTGACACAATAGGTCTCATCTTCTCCTTCATGTCATGTCATGATTACAATCTCATGTCGCTAAATATGAGAATTGAAGATGGCACAGAACCGCAAGTGCCATGTAATCCTAATCACAAGTCACACGCTAGCTAATTGGTATAGTCAACAATTTAATGCAAAATTGCGGTAGCCAAGCAAACTCTTGTTTCGATACCCTTTCAATTCATGGCGAACTTGTAATTACCACAAAAAAATGAATAAGATCTTCACGAAACTGAACCACGCGCGATGCATTTGAGCTCAATGTCAAATTTTGAACAGCAAAAATTGCAAAGATTTTCTTCCAATTTCACAAAAAATATCCAAACAAACACGAGTTATGTAATTTTATCGGTCAGGATTCCTAATCATGATCCCTATAATTTACTTTGCCGATAAAAATATCAAAATTCTTTCTTAACGTACGCTCATACCTGTCAATCTTGATCCAATTAATTATCCCAGTTCAAAGTGCAGTCATAAATTGAAGATGATGCCTCCACAGGAGTCCAAGGGGTACTTAAACGAGAAAAAGGACACCTCAAAAAGTGATTAGCTTTTAATGAGCCAGCATAACATAACATTCAACAAGTCAGTAATCCAATCCAATCCACAAATTAATCCATACATTTAACAATGCTAAATGTCATGCCACTCAAAAACATTTCACAATTTAAGATAACGATACAAATCGAAAAACAAAAGATGGACACTTCTTTTACTTCTACAGGTTCGCTTGAATTGCTACTTCTGCTACTAATTACCACTGTCACTACTACTGCAAACCTTTATAATAGCATGAAAGTATTTCAACAAGTCCCATCTGAATTCCTGAAACCTATCCATACAAGGCCCAATTGCATTACTCTTCTCGACTAATAATGCGCCACTACTGCCACCCAAAACGCAATTTGGCATTGCAACACTCCTCATCTCACAACACAACACCAGTTAAAGTCACACATTTATTTTTGACGTTACTAATCCCATAATATCCATCTCTGACTCGGCTTGAATCGTTATTCCCTTATTGTTCTGCTGCTCTGCAATTACGACATCTCATCACATCACATCACTATATCATATCAGACCAAGCCAAGAGACAAAAATCTTTAAAATCTAGAACAACTACCGTTGATGGTAAAGGAGCACGTGTGCTGACTGCATACTGCATTATTCAAAAACTCATGTCATTTTCCATTCCATAAAGGTCCCGTAAAATTGCACTTTTTACAGTTCACTTCAAAACTGGTTCATTTGTTGAATTATTTTTGAAAAATAAAAAATGCACTTTTCCCTTTTAAAAAAAATCGTGCACTTGACTTACGCAATCAATCAATCATGAATCATATTATTTACAACACAGGTCAGAGATGACTAGGACCCAACTGCAAATTAAAATTGAAAATCGAAAGGGACCATTCAACTGAGGTTGCACCTGCACCTGTGAAGCCCTAATTAAGACAAAAAGTTGGTCAACAGTCAATTCCAATTAACACGTTGCCTTGAAATCTTGAAGTCTGATACAATTTTGTATTATTATTGTATTATTGAAGACCACGGACAAATGGTCATTTCTCTTTGCAAACGAAATGGAAAGTGACTTTGACTTCAAGTGAGCAATGATCTTTCTGACAATGAATGAATGAGCTTATGTAATGTTGTCGATATCGGTCCGTTTCTTCATTGTCGATGTCAACCAGGTAAAGTCTGTTTCGTGATAAAAAAGGCTCAAGTCTGAGGTGAGGGTGTATTATGATTACAATGCTTTCGTGTCTTTGTTGGCTTGGCTGAATTGATGATGGGAAAACTGGCAAGTGACAAGACAAGCTTTGGCTTACTAGAGTACTCTCGAGGGTGTACATTGACAATGTTTTTATTACTTCGGAAAAAGGTGTGCGTGCATGCGATTCAATGTTGACGCTAGTATTTTTACGTTCATTTGAGATAATAGGCCGAAGGGGTGATGATAATGATGACTCACTCACATGTTATTCGTCATTATCAAAAATTTATGTTTCATTTCTCTCGAAAACTCGACTCAATGGCATACAGCATGGCATCACAATTGCATATTGTGTTTTATTGTGTTGTTGTATCATGTGATGTGTGATAATAAAAAACCATCCGTTAACTCTTTTATTGACTAACCTCATTTGACAAAACCAAAATAACCTCGAGCGTGAGTGGAGCAGAGGAGAGCAAAAAAGTACTTTTATGGAGGGGGTATATACATCTTTACGGGTTTTGATTCATAAACCAATACCGACCGATGTCATTTTATGATATTATTTGGAGCTTTTAAGGGGATATCCATAAATTATGCCTTGTCAAAGTATTATCCGGTTTGTGGTTTCCAGATCCACGAATTAGCATATGAATTTATTTTAACGAATTGCGTTTTTAATCAAGAAAGGGATAATTGTTTGGAGTCAACGAAAATAACAGTTGAAATTTTTCTTTTAACATCATTGTCCTCATTAAAAAGGACCGAGAGTATTTCACTGTCAGAACGGAATATTTACTTATTTATATACACATTACATATATTGCATACACATTTCATAATCTTGCAATATTTTCTATTACCAATTTATATTTTCAAATTTTCATTCTAAGAAATAAATTATGTACCTCAATACTTAATTCCTTATGGCTGCATTTATAATATGAAAATAACAGTTTTTAAGAACAATCCCTATTTAATTTTCAGGGTGTCCAGATAAAAATAAATGCGATGTCTTATCTCATCCGCGATACCCTAATAAACTAAATAGGCACAACGGTGATGTGTGTGTGTTGTGGTGATATTTACTGGGTTACGCATGAAACTGCGCATGAAGTCATAAGCCGCTGCGTTAATATGATTGTGGTAGTTCTTTTCTTGTTATCAATCAATTGCAATGTCCACAGCTCATTGCCCCTTGAAAAAAGTTTTTTTTTTCATCAATACTTGTTATCATATCTTCTTACCTTCATGAATGCATTTTTCCTTGTACACATATCTATTTACCGATAAATAGATAACAGTTTTCTTATCAAATAACGCACTTAAATCATTGATGTTGAATAAAGCATTAAAAAGTCTTTGAAAGCTCATAGGACTCGAACTCGGACTACTTAACGAATACTAAACTTCTTTTCAATGAGTTTGCACATCGCGTAAAAGGCTGACTCAGCCGTCAAGACATGATGTGAGTATGAAGGGACATAAGGAATCCTGTAAAATTGCTTGTGAGTTGGGTAGACAGTCCCTTTTATGGCTTCCTGAGTGGTTTCGCCTCATCCTTGCATGATAATTTATCTATTGCCTAAGTGTTTTGTGCGTAACGCTGTTTCACGAGAAATAATGCAGTTTCAAGGTATTGGTCTGGTAAAAGCTCAATCCGTCCAGCTTGGGTTCTGGAATAAAATAGCGCCAGAATTACCTAGTTTCCATTGCCTAATTGTAATTGCATAATATCTAGGCAAAATTGGATATAATATGGACGGGCTTAGGAATGTGTTGCGGGGTGGTTTGTGGTGGTTACGGGCCAGGGGAATCCGTGGTATTACATGGGTAAAATTGATGGTGATTACCGGGGTAACCTTGCTGATGGTGCCACAAGGAATGGGGACTGATCGTTCTTAACTCCGAGGTTCATAAGTGCTACCAGATGTACACTGACGGTGTGTCTTGCCTTTCGTTGTCACAACCAGGAGAATTTGTTACGATTGCTTCATGTAGTATGTAGGTTGAACTTGGCTTTGTGGTTGGATAAAATGACTAACAACTGAGACACTACTGTATGGCTGATTGCTACTGATGCCGAAAGTGCTCGGGTGACTGTGAATGTTTTGACTCAGGGTGTCTAAAATGCATCGTGAACTTAGGTTTATGTAACGAAAACTGATGAACATGAATAATTTGAAGTTATTACAAGTTGAAGTTAGTTTGATGACGTTTGCAATAATCATGTAATACAAATTACCTGTTCCCTCATTATTCTTTTTCCGAGACGGATATGCGAATTTTGCGAGTCCTGTCACTGGTTTTAAAGTGG
>JAHZNI010002730.1:0-15097 GCA_027744415.1 Seira ritae
TGAATCTGAAGTTAATTAAAATTTTTAACTTGTCATCAAGAACAAAAAACATATCCAGGCAGGTTTTTTACCGTATCCGGCCACTTGCAACAGCGGACACTTGCCACACGTTTGCACCAAATTCACAATTTCCCACTCTTGAGTTTGCACCACTCTACATCGATTTAGTTTGCACCGACCTACATAATATGATGAGTTTGCACCAAGTTACCTTTAACGAGGAGTTTGTACCCTTATATTCAAAGTGATAGGGTTGGATTCGGGTATTTTTGTTAGGTTAGGCTAGGTCAGGTAAGGTTAAAAAGGGAAGAAAAGTGAGGGCAGTAATTATAAGAAAAACGAAGTGAGAATCAACGCGGCAAAGCCACGTTGATTTCTTGCTTGGCGTAGGTACCCAAGAATTTAACACACTTGCTGATTTTGGTGACAACTCTCGGATAAACGATTTGGTGCAAACCCACTCCATGCTGATTGGTGCAAACTTATTTTATATACAGAGTGGTGCAAACTCATTTGGTGCAAAACTCAGAAGTGGGAAATCGTGAATTTGGTGCAAACGTGTGGCAAGTGTCCGCTGTGGCAAGTAGCCTAAATTCTTTTTTACAAGGAAGAGCTGACAGCAAGCCGCTTCTAATTAATTTTAAGCCATGAAGGTAAATATTTCTGAAAAATATATTTTTAAATAGACCACCCACAAAGATGGCCTGACCAATAGGTATTCCGGCTAACGAGATTTTATATTTTCGGAAAAAAATTTTGTACCTTGTGCGATTCGTGAAATATGCGATTTGCGAATTTCAGCCCTAGCCGAGTGAATGCATCGGAATTAAGACATGTTAAATATCAATCAAAAGTTTATCCTCACCTCATTGAGATCCTCCTTCTTGTCGAATGCATAGTTGTTAACTGTCCTATACCAAGGCCCTGGCTTCTTCACGTCCAACCTCTCCTGCCTCGCGAATCCCATATTTCCCCCACCATACCCCGAATCACCAAGGAACGAGAACTCCTCCTCAACATTTTCCGGAGTATCGTAGAGAAGAAAATCAGATCCATCAAAAGTTTCCTCCGGCCCACCCTCCCTCTCGTTTCTCAACAGCTCTTCCCTACCTTCATCAGGACCACCGGGGCTGCCGATGAACCGCTTCAAATACATGAGACTCTCTTCATCTTCCTTGGTGAGTGGGAGGTCGTAGAAACTCAAATCCTCAAGATGACCCAAAGTCGGCAACTCCTTCTGACCCTCGCCCTTCAAATCACGGTAGTAATTATCGACCTTATTATTGTTATTATTCTTTATAAAGGCTAAGTCTTCTGGGGCCGGGTCATCCCTCTGGAAGTCCTCTAGGTCCCCTCCATTGCTGCTAATAATGGGACCAGTGAAGATGGAGGACGTAGCTGGTCGTGATATGATCGCAGCTAAATGCGAAATGGGGTCTTGAGCGGAGACGACAGGTAGCTTATAATGTCCTGGGAGAAGGTATTCCAGGGGCTCCTCACCTTCTTGCTCCTTCACCTGAGCATAGCTAGGTCCTAGCATTTCCTCCTCTCCTCTCCTTCGCTCCTGTTCTTCTTGTTGCTCTTGCATCATCATCATCAAAGCTTGCTCCTCATTCTCCTTTCTCTGGAGAGATTCCGCGAGGAGGGCTGCCTCGAGCTGGGCCGCTGCGTCCCGAATCTCTTGCTCTTCCTCCCGCCGGTTCAGCTCCGCCTTGTCAAAGGCCAGAGCTCGCTGCCTTTCTAACTCTTCATCCACAACAAGTGATCTCCCATCGTCGTAGCCACTTACAGCGTTGCTGCCATAGCCGAGAAGGGGAGCGCTGGCTGGAGCCTCATCTCGCGACTGTTAAAAAAATATAATGTGAACATAATCTTTTTTGTAAATCTGTCATGCAAAAAAACAAACTCCTCTAGTTCTTCTCCACAGGAGACATCCATCATCATCAACTACCACTTTCTCCCATTATTTCATATTAGCGAAGTATGTAGCGGGGGGGGGGGAAATACTCCCATTTATACCTGATGCAATTACACCTATCTTTTTCCTGTAAACAACTCAAACCAAATCCTTTTTCTCTTCTTCTCTGGAGTGGATGGTGCTATGTAGCTTTGAGCGACCTGCGTTGCTCATTCATGATACATGATGTATGAGCTCTGTGCCTTGGCTTTGGCTTCAACTCTCGCTTAAAATCAATAGGACAGGAGAGAACATCTTCTCAAGGAGAAAAATAACAGCGACTTCCTCAGATCGCCGCATCCTGTTTTCCATTCCCACCGATTGTTTGTTATGCATTGGGCAAACCCTTCTATCAAAATAACCGGAAAAGTTGGGCGAGAGATGGGGAAAAAAGTTCTCTTCGTTAAACTGTGCAAAACACACTTGTTACCTCTTTTAATATCATTTTTCCCCCTTTGACAGCCTCCTTCTTTTTTCTCGAAGAAAAAAATTAAACTTCTGAGATCAAAGCGTTTTTATACTTTCTTTACTTTTCAAGAGAGACGCAGTTGGAAAGATCAAAACATGTTATGGAAAAGTCGTGGAAGTATGCATGTACCATATTTACTTCACCTTTACTTTAGTTCTTTAAAATCAAGACTAAAATATTAAAAAATAACGTTTACGAGTTCATATGCTTGCTTGAACATAAAGCATATTTTTTATCACGGAACGGAACATTGATCGTGATTATAATATATGAACAATCATATTTATTTTACGTTTCGTATTTTTCAAAAGAATATTGAACTGTAGAATCTTTATTTTCTTTTTAAGGAACATGAGCAACGAAAAAATTGATTTTTACAATAATACTACTTGGAGGAAATAAGAGATGTCACATTTTTTCCCCAAACCAAATCCTATAAAAATTGTATTCTGAAACCTTTGATACCCCCTTATAAAACGAAACGGAACTTGTCATAGGAAAAAAGTACGCGTGCATTATGCCTAAATGAGAGTAACGCACTCTGTCGGTGCTTTCTCCAACTTTTCTTATCACTGCTTAGTATTTCAGGAGAAAGTTCTAGGAAAATACTGTAGGGAGAGCTGTGATGCTAGCATGAGTGCTTTGCCAATTGTATCGTATATTTTTATGCACCATCTACATATTACATCCTGCCGACTTGTTGCTCTGTGCCCCACAAAAGGGAAATGTATGAATGCATAATCGATAAATTTTTAGTCAAGTTATTTTTAACGTGTTTATATGAACGTGCTTACCTCTACTCCCAGTCTGAATAGGTCAGGCGTGTTGTAAAAGCTGGAAAATATTTTCGGCTTGAGGACCGAGGGAAGCTCCACGTCCTCATCGATTGGAAGACTATTCCATTCCCTTAAAAGGCCCGTGAGCAATGCCTCCTCTTCCTTGGGGGTCAATTCAGGTGTTCTAGCTGCTCCAACATTTTCCCGATATGACTTCTGCTGCTGATCTTGTTCCTGCACGGGCTTCTCCTGAGGGCTCATAAGATCATATGGATATTCCATGTTCAGAATGGATTTCTTCACGATCTGAGGTTTTCGATCGGCCTTGTTTCCTCCGGCGTTGCTCTTATTTTTGTTTTTATTTTTATTCTTCCCCTTGGGACTAGGATTGGATTTGGTCTTTTCGACGGCATTTGTCAACTCGGCTTCCATTACCTTTTGATCCAGAAGGTGTTCCGGTGCTGGTGGAATTTTTCCAGCTGAAATAAATAAATAAATACATATTGACATGACCTTTACAAAGGAAGCCTACCAACAAATGTACTTTCAAATTTATTTTTCACCGGAGTATTCACCTTGTAAATCAATAGTCTGCTTCTTGAGTTGATCTGAAGCCCTAGATTTGTCGTGTTCTTCGCGGGAGTCAAACAACTTCTGTTTTCCCTCGATGATCGGGACATTTTTCAAATGTGTTAGTTCCTTCGGTGGTCTGTAGTCCTCCTCGGCAAAGTTACTCGAGCTTGGATGGTATTTGATGTATGCCAGGTTCTTTGGGTCGACGTCTTCCTCAAAGGCCTTCAAGGCTCCTTCCAAGTCCTGATCTTGTACTTCGGCACATATCGATTGATCCCAGTTAAATCTGCTCGGGAAAAGGAAGGAAGAAGTAAAAACAAAGTTAGCTCAGCTCACATCATGAAAGGCTTCCTTTTCAATAAAGCAACCGAAAAAGAAGTTATTTTCCTTACCCACGCCGAATCGACTCTAGAAGGGTTTGGAGGACACATTGAGTGTAGAGATGTCCCCACCGATTTCCCATCGCAAACAACCTCTCCATTTCCTTCTCCACTGCATGGGTATCACTTTTGCTGAGATCATACCTGGAAAAAAATATAATAGAGACATAATATATTATTCTTGCGAAAAGCCCATTTCAACACCATATCTGAAACGGTTTCTAAAAATCGTATTTTTATACTTTGCCCTTTTCATTGTGGATTTGCTATTTGCTCACCTGTACAAACTTTCGTTGTCCAGCACTCCCGTGTTTGACAGACATCTTCCGAACGCCCCATCTGCGGCGAGAAAAAAAGGACGTCATCAGCAAGTTGTCATGACATATGACAAAGAAGGAAACTTCTATGAATGCATTTTATTAGCACATTTGTTTTTTCCCTTACCGTTATAGCACCACTCACTCCCCGGCTCACATAACGTTTTGCTGAAGAGACAGCCTGAAAAAATTTGTCAAATGCATTATTATTTTCATTTTATTCAGCCAATCTACCTATATGACATTGCAAAATGAAATTGGAACTTCTCCAAGAAAAAGCAATGTCACCCTCTTCTCATTTCTTCTATGCTTTAGCTTGGAGAAAAGTCAATCTTCATATTTCACAATCCAGTGGAAAGAGAAAGCATTTTGGTTTCCAACTCGAATGAAAGGAAATCTTTTTACTTTCTCCTTTCCATAAGAAGATATCATAAAAATCCCTTAAAGTCCATTTTATACATTTGAGAAGTCATCCCTTCACCTTTTTAAAATGTGGTGTTGGAAGCAGAACATGGTATGCGTATGTATATCGATATCGATGTCACTATCATCATCATCCTCATCTTTATGATCACATGATCGGCTCATACTTATTTTCTCGATGAGTGGGAGTAGTAGGTGAAATAGTTGTGAGGAGAATGCATATAAAAGGGAAGCATAATAACATAGAAAGGACTCATCCAAGCGTGTATAAAGGCAAACGAAATCCCCATAAAAAGCTATACACTCATTTTCCATAATGGAATGAATGCTTTCACTGGGGCAGAAAACTAGAAAAGATTTCCATATTTTTATCCTTCAGCCTTCATTATTCCTCTAGAATTAGACGTTTTTCAAAGATGACTTATGACACAAATATTGATTTTCCCTACGTTTCAAAAAGGATAAGGGAATTAGAGAGGAAATGTAATAATATAGGTGGGTAGGCCAGAAGGAAAACCGAAAAGAGGAATAAAGTTCATTAAACCAAAAATATATTGCATTTGTGATGTGATGTAATGTAATGCATGTAATCGTAATCGAATAGAAATGTATGCTTAAGTAGGACAAACTTAATAAAGTGACCTTTTTTCCGCTCACGGGGCTCATTAAAAATTAGTCGTGATTCATAAATCAATTACATATTATGGTGCGTGGTATTTTATATTTACTTCTCCGAGCGTAAACAAATATATATCAGTTTTCATACGAGCTGAGCTGAGGGACTCTGATTCTGAAGAGAAAAAAATCAGTCTTTCCCAAGCCTTAAAATATTGAAATTCTGGATTTATCGTAGAAATTTGGAGTCTTCTTTGAGCTTGATCCGTTTTTCAGCAAGCAGGACGAAAATCAATCTGTAATGTAAAACCTGCTTCAGCAACTTCGTGAGAATCAAAATTACTAGGACATCCAACATCTAAAACTCCTTCATCATGGTAACAATTCAATTTTGAAAACCTGGAAAACTTTATTGGTTAAATAATGTTAACCATAATCATGATGATTATATCAGTTCTAGTGGTTAAAATTTGCTGTTTCCACACACTGATTATCACTGCATTTAAAAAACTGAAGCCTAAAGGTGAACTTATGGCGAGCAGTTTTTCTTTCCGTATTCATACAAGCGTATGTGACCATAGAAATTAGGATTATGCTTATCCAATTTAAGCTTTTATTTTCTATTGGAAGTTATCGTACGCGAACTTGTTAACAGACAGAAATGATCATCTTTACATGAACCAAAACCAAATTTCGATTTTAACAGTGAGGAGATCGGAATGCTTTTACCTTGAGTATTACAGGGACTTACTTATTTCATCTCCTTAAAACTTGTCATATCAAGGAATGTCATGTATGTGGGCATGATAATATGATAAAGAAAAAACAAACTCAATTCTCCTCTCTTTTTAGCGGAAGTTCACCTGAGAGAAGAAGAAAGGGAAACGGCAGAGGAAAGGCAAACCACAAGAAAAATAATAATCTGGGCTTGCTTAAGCTTGGCTTTGAATAATATTTGCTTGGTTGGGAAAGGCAGGCATTCATGTACATTATGTATATGCATACACGGACGTCAGCAAGAGCTGCCTTCTCTTCCGCTTTCATTCCATTCCAATCTCAAAAAAATATGTATCACTCACTAACTAACTCGCTCATGTCAAGCTAACACAGGTAAATGTTTACGTAAGTTGAGCAAGAGAAAGGAAAGAGAAAAAAATGCAATGAATATGAAATGAAATTGTGGCGAAGCTAGAAATTGTTCCCAATTGGCTGTGTGAATAATAAAGTCACGAAAGGGCAAATGGAGGAATTGGAGGCAATTAAAACATGAGGAGGGAGAGAGAAAAACACGAAGCGATGGAGTAATCCTTCGTTAAAATATGGATAGAGTAAAGCTGCCAAGTAAAATTAAATTGGCTAGAAATAAATTAATTAAATGACGTGATTTGATATTTCGGAACCGTTTAACCCACGTATGCGGTTACGAAAGCAGCCAATTTAATTGGAGTGTATATAGCAGGGATAAATATATGAACACTTGAGCAGTTTAAATTGACGAGATGCTCATGTACATGATATTACGTAGGCCCAATAGCTTTAACTACTAGAAACCCTTGAAACAAGAGGAGAAAGCACTATCATTCCCACAGATCCAATTTTATTCACAAAAATCAAACCACTCCAAAAGCTTTCTATCGCACGTGCCTGAGCATAACATTAGGGAGATAATTGAAGATGAGCACATGAGCAGCTTACATATATATAGAGTATTGAGCGTGGGCTTGCTTATCTGGGAAATTTTTTGTATTATTACATTCTCAAGATTACACTCAAGTTTGTTATCGTTATCTCCTTCCTACTCCTCTTAATAGACCTCAAAAGATAAAGTGGAGAGTGGGAATGGAAGCCTCATTTTTTGATCGATTCCTTTTTTTTGCTTGAATGACGTTGGTTTTGGCCTACGGAAAACGTGTAAACCTTTATTAAATACATGTGAGGGAAAAGAGACAATAGACAATAGACGCCCCGTGAAAATGAAAATAGATAGTGCTTAGTAGAACAAACACAAAAGGAAGAAGGAGGATACATTCTCTTCCAGGTAAAGTAGTAGGTTGAAAGGGAAAATAAAACAAAAATTTGCCTTCTCATCATCATCATCATCCTTCTACGCAGACAGACAGCATTGCCAGGGAAGATGTCAAGAATGGTAGATGAGATGGAAATGAAACAAAAGACAATGAAAGGATGACGGAGGACGAAATAAAAAGGAAAAAAAGTAGCGAATGAAATCCCTTAGTCTAGGTCTTTAGTAATCTGGTCACTTCATGCATATACATGTGTATATGCTCATATTATGTTGCAAGCTGTATCAATGTTCAGAGAAAATAATAAAAAAGAGCTCGTGTACATCAAAGAACTACACACAAATGAAGTTGTTTGACTGTCCAATTTTATGTAGTTCACAACACTACATCATTACTTGCGCAAACCTTCCGTTTCCACTTCAGTCATTCCGAGGAAAGTTTTTTAGTTGCCCACACTCAAATGACAAAGAGAAAGTGTGACAAGCACTTTCACCACGACCACTTTCCATGTTGAAAAGTTCTCCTCTCCTGGTAAAAGTCCTGTCAAGGAAGGCGTTATTAAAAAGGTGAGACGGATCCATTTATTGGTTAAAAGTAAAGTTTAAAGGTTCTGGTTCTGTGATTACTTTTGACATAAGGCTTGACATGAAATTGGGGAAAAAATTGATCAAAAAGAAAAAGGTTGATTGCTAGATCGCTTTCATCTCCCCAAATTTGTAGAAATACAGTATTTTATGCATCTTTCCACTTTTCTGATTAGTTTTCTGATTTCCACTTTTCTGATCAATTTTCTGATTAGTATTAGGTTGATGTATATACATACATCAGAGTGGAAAAAACCTAATATTTATTAAGTGCTTGTCAAGTTACTTAATATGGATTACATGGAGTGTTTAATTTAAAAGGGCAATATTCATTGCAAGGGTAAATAGGTTTCATGTTGCAAGCAGAAGTTACGTCGATCTCTACATCATCATCACAGACTACAGACACATTTTTTTCTTGATTTCATATTTTCTTCCAGGTGAAAGAGCTCATGTTGAGTAAAAGAAGACATGCTTTAATAAAATTATAATAAAGAAGAAAGTTTCTATTCTCTAATGACCCCCTTCTTCCAAATACTGAGCTTGTTTTGGAAAAGGGAAGAGGAGACAAGGATACCCTACATTATTTCCCCATTATCTTCCTACGCACCTTTCCCAGTACTTTCTCATCTTTTTTTAGGTTTCCTGCTCAACGCTAAAAATATGACTGATTTTCGAACAAGGTACCATGGCTGGAAGCATCAAGACTGGTAATTTAGTTACTAGTCGCATGAAAATGTAGAATAAAAAGCGAGAAAAGCATGAAACTTTTTTCTTCCTTGTTCTATTTCAATGAAGTTGAAAGGGGAGAAAAGAGGAAAGTTAAAGATGAAAGTTTCAATTGAGTTGTTTACCTATACAATAAAATATTATTAAGGAAATGTTTTCAGAGATTCTGTTTTTTGGGAAAATTTAAATTGATGTTTTCAGCGCAGTAATAATATCTGGAACACGGAGGAGTTTGTCTTGGGAAAGCTGGTATATTATTAAGAACTTTTCGTTTGAATAGTGGAAGAGACCATTAACGAGGGGAATAGACCGCCGTGTTTTGACTTCTCCTCTGCTCATCTCATCACATCATTATCGCATTTCACTACATATAATCTACACAACCTGAGTATATTATATAAATGCAGCCCACTCGGTTTCCTCAGATGCATACCTGAACTAGTGAAATAATGTACTCAGCATAAAGGACTAACGCCTTGCTTAAGTCAAAGCATCAGGTGGAGTTGCGGAGGAAACGGTAAGTAAATAGGTACGCATTGTTAAAAGTTAGGGATCGATAAAAGCCACACTCGTCTTTTAATGGGCAACAGGGTGAGAAAATCATGGAAACGGAAGAGATCAAGGAAGCCTCAGGGACTGAAATGAATATGATTTAGGCATATACATACATATATGTACATTCGTATGACCTACTACTACATCATGTTCATTAGCTTCCAGTCAGAGTTAAATTTAATTTTAGATGTGCCAGTTCCTTCCTGTCATACCTTACCCACATCCCAAATCCCACCATTCATTTTTTGAGAAGAGCCTAATCCACTTCACTCATTAGGTATTCGGTTTTCATGGGACGTTTTAATTTCCAGGACTTACTTTTGGCTCTTATCCTAATTAAATGTCAGAGAAATTCTACCCTTTTGAAATAATTGGAGATAGGAAATAGACTTGACTCCGGCTTTGGATAATAATACCTAAAATATCATGTGGGTGTTAAACGTAGGTAATACGGAGAATTCTTATTCAATCCGTTTAAAATTAGTCCTTAAGTTGCGCTGTTGTTTCTGCCGTCAAAAAAGATTCTAATCTGGAATTATTGCGTGAGTGGCTGGAGGAGAATGAGAAAATAGTAAAGCTTAGGAAATTAAATGGAAAGCACAATCTTGCTAGGGTAAGAACTGTTCAGATTCTGGAGATCAGGGTTGCCTCCGCCTACGCTTTTCCCGAATAAATTAGAAATGGTAATGTAAACAAGATGTCAAGTCGAGGGCGGATGATGTAGTGACATCGGCGAGGGCGACTAAAGATTAAAGTTTTACAGCTTCGTGATAAATATCGACCCTGATAAGATTAAGTCAGTATATTGATGATCTAATATTGTTAGCTTTCTCCTGTTCCGGTGAAAGGTTTGAAATCGAAAAAAGAAAAATTTCCCGATGACCTCACTTACCTACATATCCGGTTATGACCTGTCCATTCTTCAAGTAAGTCCCAAACTCATTCTGCCGACTCGCAGCAGGTTTCCCAAAACCAGGGCTCACACTAATCAAGCAAATCACGAGAACATGAGCGAAGCAGCAGTACCGAGTGAAAACAGGTTTCATCCGGAGCCTTATCACTTGCATTGTCCTCCAACTTCACCACCACTTTCTCCAAGATTATCTGGTTTTGAAGTCTGGAAAACTTCTTTATCGCATCTCTGCAAGCGCACCCAATTCCCAGAATGGCGTGCGCTTTTAAATTTCCTCTACTAAATTAATTTAATTCTACCAAAATTTTCTCAAATTTCTCCCCGTCGCGTCGTAATTTCCAGAGACGACGGGCTCAGTGCAGTGTCATCTTCAATGAATATTTTTCCGCCTAACCTTTGCTAATTCCAGTGATCATGCATAAATTCCTATTCACTTTAATTATCACAAACTTTCTCTCGAAATCAATTTACAAAACAGTCTCTACAAAAAGTACAGACTATGATGACGATTCAAAAATATTACATTTTTATTTTCAGTGTGTTCACTTTCACTTAATAATAGCGATTTTAGCTGTTGTTCACAGCTAGACAGTGTTATCACCACTACACTTTATCTTTAATTTTTTGCACAGTGAAGCAGCAGCAGCAGTACTAAAAGCTATCATGCACTGCTATAATGGATCACTTGTTTAAAGGAGAAAAATAAGCCCACACACTTTTTTTTATTCCATGGGATGGATGGATGCATTAAGAAATCCTCTTACATCGTAATATGTAATGCCAGAGAATGCTTTCGTAGATATCTACTTCATACTCGTATCCGTATCCGTCCTCGCAAAAATATTTTATATGTTCGCTATTTTGCTCACGAAACACTGGAGGAGAAAGAGAGGAAGATGAATGTATGGTGGCGGTGGTAATGCTAAGGCTAAGACGAATGCATGATCCAGGTAAAGACTCCTTTTCACCACTATATCTATAAGGGGAAAAATAAAGTCGTTCCGTCACACAATCTCCACATTCATAAGCTGCACTCAAGCGTTCCGCTATATACCTTGTTGAATATACACTATTCATAGAACGTTGTTTCTGACGTCTTTCTCTTTCCCCCCGCGTGAACAGCGAGAAAGAGAGCTGGAGAAAGTGGTTCTGTGTGCTTTCATATGTGACACTGCTTTCTCCTCTCCTCTCTCCTATTTATTCTGTTGTGTGGACGAGAGAAAGAGCAAAGGTAGCTGTGCTGTAAGTTGTTTTTTTTCGCAATATGATGTATGTACTATGATACTACTGCACATGCATTGTTGGATAGGATATTCAACAAGAGAGAGCTTTCTAGTATTTCCTCATGCTTTTTTGTTTCTCGTCCAATTCCAATATGCTGGGAAATGCGCGAGTTGGGAAAGTTCCAGCTTTCAACATCCCCACATCATATTAGAGTATACACATGTATCTTTACACTTGGAAGTTAAAGTGACTTTCTCTCTGGGATACGATTCAAGGCTCACACACACATTTTCCCCAACATTCTCCCTCAACAGCTGGATCGGATCCCGGTGAAGTCTTCTGGGTCCATTGAATTCCGGAACCCCCATCTACTACTTACTTCATTCCCTAAAATTCGGCACTTGTCGGATAAGCCCGCAAAAAAACTAAGATCTAAACTCCAAAGCAGCAGTGTGTTGCTTCCTGAGATGAGGAGGAATAAACGTGGGCAGAATCTTAATTCCCAAATTCGAGGCAAAATAGGTAAAAAAACGCTTTATTTTTTGGTTGAACGTGGGCAGCAAAAGAAAAGGGGAAGTCTCAATTCGATGCTGGAAAATTAAAGCCGCTTTATTTTCTGAGAGAAAATGATGATATAATGTAGGTAATATGCAATGCCCAAAATGTTACTTGACTCCACTGAACTAAAAGAAGACATGCAATAAATGATCAACGATAATGCCATCAGCATTCATTGAGCAAATGTGGGCTATAAAGAATAAATATATAATTTGTAGTTTCACTTTCCTTCTCTCTCCCCTCAGAGCAACACTATTTTCGTGTTTTTCCTGTGCATTAGTCTTAATAGAAGACCTGCTGCTGCTTTAGTGGCGAATATGGTGGTCTACTCATCCTCCTTTCCGTAGTAATGAGTTTTACACGCATTTAATTACATTCCCAGTCCTCCGGCATTAAGGGGGAATGTATTGTATAAGCTGAAGCCCACAAGGATTAGATTACAATAGAATCTGCCACAGAATTTCAAAGCTTTCATATCAACCTCTTCAGGCTATATAAAAACAACTTGTCTGCTTGTCTATCACATTATCATATTAGTTTTTGCGCTAAATGAATGAAAATGAAATTGTTTAAAAAACAGCCAAGCCAATGCCAATACTAGATAGAATTTCATTACGGGAATGGATTTCATGTCCATCAGAAATTAAGTTCTTGAAACCAGCAGAAAAAAAACCACAAAAGGCGAAAATGACTTTTTTGTTTTTGTGGTCAATCAGCTCTAGTTAACTATGTAGGAGCTGGTCATTCGCTTCCAGTGTGAGCTGGACTGGAACCTTGTCTGATGTCTGAAAAAATACAATGCGTGCTCTGTGCAGGCAAACCGAAATGCTAATTGTCTTCCGCTTTATTTTGGCGTTGTCGGTGGTGGGAGAACGTCACTCAAAATATGGCTATTCCTGTAACCGTAACGTCATTAATTAATGTATGGGACGGAGGAATAGTGGTGGGAGTGGGAATTGAGCTAGGTATGTATGTTGTACACGTATAGTATAGTGTAAGCACGTTTCCAAATGAAAATATTAGATAATGCATCCTACATACCTTTCCACTGTAATTAGGTAACATTTAAACATTTTCGGGCTAAAAAAATAAAGGAAACATGAACCATTTCCACTTTGAAATAAAAATACATGCATGTTTCCCGCGATAAAATGTAAAGGTTACGTAATCAAAGTTCCACCAATCATTTCAGCTCTCCATTGTATCGCTCACCCAACCTTCTGAAATTACAGGGTTCTCAATGAAGTTTCCCTTGTTAATGTCGTAACAATTACGAGAATTGGAAGGAAATGCTTTTGTTATTTTCTCGTGTGATAGCAAACTTTTTTTTATAGGAAAACAACAAAGTAATGTTATTTTGCCATCACATTTCTCACGAAATGCCTGGAAGGGATCGATGGCTATGAGCTTCTCATTGAGCCGCTGTTTCTATATTTGGCTACTCTCTTTCTCCCCATTGGGGAAATTTATGAACATGGACATGGTCGGAGTTCCAAAATAAAGGAGCTAAGGAAAGTTCAGAAAAGCTTGGACTTTTGACTAGCATATCAACATTTCCTTGCCAAAAGAAATTGTGATGATGGTGAATGGTGGTGGTCGTACTGCTGCTTGCTTGCGTTTGCAGACTTTTATCAATATTGTACTCCTGTTTCCCAACTTCCGTCACCACCACCACTGCCACTACTCAGCTCTGCAGCCTTTACGAAATCGTGTGGTCGTATACCAAAGTAGGATGTATGCGTGGGTGGATGACTTTCACATTCGCAAAAAATTTTATATTACATCTCACTCTACTCCTCTTCTCTAGTCTCTAGCAACCATAAAGCTTGAGTTACTCTATTCTCGGAGTTGGACTGGGACTGACTGTGAGAAAAAAAAGTAAAGTGGTAGAGAAGAAAAAAGAAAGTTGAGAATGAGCAAAAAAAACTAATGGGTTTAGAGTCGTGTCGACAACGATGACGATGGAGGTGTTTAGGTATCGTTTCCGCCTAATAAACTTCCCCTTTGCGTTCCCTCACTCATTCATTCATTCTGCCATACTAAAATATAAATGTAAGGCTTCTACAGAAAAAAACGTAAAAATAAACTTTGGTATTCCTCATTTGACCTTTCCTTTTTTCTATGAAAGAAAACGTGAATGTTTTTTTTACAAAGCCGTAATAATTCAGATGTAGTTCAAATGTGTTCTTTTTTGCATCCCAACAGGGTTTTAATGAATTCATGATTTGTATGACAAAAATCTATATCATGTTGTCGTCCTTGAAAGTTATGTCAGAAAGTCCTACTTAAGTACGTGAATAAATGGAAGCTTTTATGAAAATTACTTTTTTATTAAATACACTTTACTTTCAACAAAACAAGAAACTTAAAATATTCTGAATGAACAAACATACTTTCTTGGCATTGAACTTTCTTCCTTGGAATTATATACAAGTTTTTGTTATCGTAAATCCCCACTTAAAATATGTTATGGTTCTTCAGGGGACAATTAAGAAAATTATTTACGAAGAGGAAGAAAAAATTGAATTAATTTTGTTTTCGCTTTCGCCGAACAAGCGAATCGTTGAGATTGGCGAAGTCTAAATGCTCATAAATCGCCTCCTGAGGATCAATGAGCTCGAGTAGTTTCTTCAGCGTCATCGTATCTCCATCTTGATCTCCATCATTCTCTTCAATTGCTTTCGGTGGAGCATCGTTCAGATTTTGTTCCGTAACTTTACTTAAAAACTTGTCCAGAACCTCTTGAAAACTTGGTTTGTTGAGTGCTTGCCAGAAAGAGAAGGAAATAATGGTATTCCTCTTTAGCAAATATTGAACTGCTTTTATGCTCAAGCCATATTGGGCGAGCTCCTTAGAGATTTGGTAGAGCTGGAGAGTATTCAAGCGGGGGAATTTCCTGTCAACGCCATCACAATCGCCATCATCATCACAGCCTTCCAGCAACATCTCTAGATCCGCGCATGGAATAAGTAGTTTACTGAAAGAGATTTCTTCAATGGA
>JAHZNI010002731.1:0-14742 GCA_027744415.1 Seira ritae
CCACACGCTTGGAGGATGTATGATTTACGAGTCCCGAGGGTTACCTATATTTACTCTCACTTTATTTTTTCCCTGAAATTTTTTTACCCGATTTTCATGATGATGCAGCACTACCTACATTCTTATTTTCCCGACTTCAACCTCAAAACATTATGTGCTTCACATGCATTTTAAAAATACAAAAAGGCAAAACTTTCTGGCGAAACAGTGTTTTGTGCAGGCAGCTGTATTTGACCTGTCTTCCTGGAAATGAGGCTACACAACTACTGGAAAATTCCGTTTTATTCGAACAGCTCAGGATATTACTGGACCGATTGTGGCTTTCAATTTGTTCTGCCATACTTTTACAAGCTAACAAATTATCTCATATTTTTTGCTTCTTTTGTTTTCTCATTTCCTTGCCTCGTGACAAGCTCAACCTCCACCGGAACAATTTAGTGGAAGTGGAGAAAGCATAATGGAAAGAGAAACCATGAGCCTCGATTTTGGAAGTCCTACTTTTCCGCTGTTTTTTTTATAAAAATTCTGAAATCCTAAATACAATCCTGCCATAGTAATTCCACCTTCCCTGCAATGATTTCACTAGGGAAATTTTTCATATTGCGACATTCTTTTTTTTCGTCACACCCGACTATGCTTCTGTGAGCACAACGAGGGTTGCAGTGACAACGAGGAAAAACTAACTTCCTTCGCACTCCAAGTCAATTTACTGCGTAAAAATGTATGTCAAAAGTTACATCATCATAATTATTGTCTAAAAGCTATTTTTTGTGAAAAAAGGTGAAAAATGGAGACCATGTGAAAGTTTGATGCAGTGAGTAAAATGGAGCACTTCGTCTAGTTGCACCATAAATTGTGGAAAAGGTGGCCAGTGAATTCCCAAAAAAATACCTAATGCCTCTATTCAACATAAAAATTTGATCAAAAGGCTGGCTATTCCAGAAGTAGTTTTGTCGTCGTTTAGCCGGAAAGTGGACTGGACTTGGACAAGAGACTTTTTTGTTTATGAAAAGAGTATATAGTTTGAGCTGGGTTAAACCTAGACTCAGTGGTGGTGGTGATGACGACGATTATCATAGGAGAAAGTGTAGCGTAGTGCAAGACTTTTTCAAGCAAGAAGCATTTTTCCAACATGTCCAGCAAACCGCAGCGAAAGTTAAGTTTTGTAGGTTATGATTATGAGCATCCAACATCCATTGAGCTGCAATAGGTACAGCCGAAACCGCCCAGAAACAAAAATTTATGTCACTCTAGCCTTGTCGGTCGCATTAGATTATGTTCACCATCTCAATTACATCTTTGGAGAAAGAAAAACAAGTGGGATATCTTTCGCTCTTTGGAAATGAATGTATTGTACTAACGAACTAATATTCTTTTTGTGCTGATGTACGCGCATGAAAATGTAGTTGACCAATTTGAAGAAGAACATAGAAGAAGAAATACATATTGGAACTAACAAGAAGTGGAAAACCATCCATTTATTTAGAAAATGAATTCTCATCCGAAAACCAGAGGGCTGCTTGCATTAGCCGATCTATTTTATGCTTCGATAAAGCCATATAACCGAACTACTACCGAATGGAGTCTGTATTTGTATTTAGTAAGAAACGAATGCAAAAAATTTCCTTCTTTAACCCATCGTAAAATTCGGAAACTATAACTTTCAGTTGATTTGATTTTTTTATCATGAATAATCCCGTCTTAAACTGATGGGAAGACGGTTCGGCTGGATTTGCATTCGGACGGGGACAATGAATTATTCATACTTAAAGTTTTCATATTTCCTGTTCAATGCAAGTGACACGGTTCCCAACTCAATAAAACAGGATGGCCATCAACATGAATATATTATTTCTCTTTCGGAAGCCTACTCATTTCTTCGCTAATAAAACAAAAAAGTCCTCGCATTACTCTCTTCAATAATGCTTGTAGTGGATCTCGAATTTCTTCTACGTAACCATTTTGGCGACTCTTTGCATTAGAGATGACGAGGACTGTCTTTTATTTTTATGGCCCTCGATCTCATGCTCTCGAGCGACTGTCCGAGTCCGAATAATGTTTGAAGTAGCCTTACAATTTCGGGATTAGAATTCGGGAAATGGTATGAGGAAGTATGTAATGGGTCAATCTACAAGCACATATATACGACAGTTCAGAGCTTTTCATAAATGACACACTTAGGCACTTTAATGGTTTTTTCCTTCTCTGCTCATCAAATACGGTGCAATACTTTTTTATTTCGATAAGAAATGACTCGTTCGTCCCGAACCATGCTTGTATTGCATGGCCAATAAAACAATGTACTTGAATTTCTCCCACATAGTTATGGCTTTTTTCGTTCGATAGTGTAGTTCAGAAGGAAAAAGCTAAATTCTTCATTCAATAATATCTACTTATTCCCCGATTTCATTGTACACGGTTGACAACTGTCTTGAGCGGTCGTAAAACTGGAATATAAATGAATGAATAAATTCTTAGTGTCCTAGAACAAGAGAAACTTGGTTAATTTCTTGCTAGCTTCGCCTTCGCGTAATGTATTTCTTTTTGCGGTTATATGTCCAATTTTTATGGAGCGGGGGCTCAAAATAAGCCTTACATATCAAATTATAGGTTAATGCTTGTCCTTTTCTTTCGAAATTTAGGAAATTGATTCATTCTCCGTCTCATTTCCATTTAAAACAAAGAATTTTTTATGAGAATTTTTGAAATTACTCGACTCGGAGCCATGAGTCACTCCAGAATACATTTAAGTAGCTAAAATTGCTCAAATGGCTATATCCGGGAGGAAAGCTACTTCATATTTCAAAGGCAATAAAATATGTACAAGTCATTTTTGTCTGTTTGGGGGCATTGTGAGAATGCCAATGCTTCAATCTGTATATTTTCAAGTTGATTTTTAGTACGAACCAGAAATAACTATGTATTCTGCTTCAGGAAAGGAAAACTGGTACTGGAGCAATGGAATTGGCGAAATATATGGGTGTAATTAATTCAATGTGAATTTCTCAGTCCATTCTCTAGAACTACAGGATCCCATTAAACTCTTCTGTAGAATGGAAAAGTGGGAACGTGGGGAATCTCACTAAAAAGGTAAGCAAGTTTTAGAATTTATGCTCTTCCACCACGCACTCAGCTCAATGGACTCTTATACAACCAACAAAACAGCATTCAGCATTTAGAACAACTCAGTAATGTCATCATCTTCTCCAGCAATTTTCTCCTACAATCGAAGAATTAAAATGTATCGCATGAATCGCATTAGGATTATGCAGGCGAAACTTGAATCTACAGCACTATACTATAGCAGTAATATAATGATGATCATGGTCGTTGTTGATCGCGATCATCGCTTCGCGAGAAATAATGCACTCACTCTTCCAACCCATATCAAATGAATGAAGCACTTCCACTGGGAGAAAGGAAACAGTTCAAACTTTATTCCAAGCATATTCTGTTTCATATTATCAGGAGAAGCATCACGGGTGGAATTCAGGAAATGGAAATGCTTTCACTGCCATCCCATATATCTCTTCTTTCCCCACAGAGGAGCAGTTTCCAGATCACCGATGTCCCCACGTATTTAGGTATGTAGCTCTTTCCAGTTTCCAGTCCTACTTTTATATGATCCACTTTAAAACCTGCCTCACTCACAGTAACACCGCGTTAGTGGAACAGCATCACCGTCATCATGGAAAAAGTAGAAAGGGTCATTAACTTATATGGGTAATATCCCAACTACATAAATGTGAGATGCAACAAGCTTTGACAACATGCGCCGACAACAATGTATTGTCATTATCGGGAAGTAGGACAAGACAAGACAACCTATTCATGTTGCTTTCTTCTGCTTTCACTAGAACTGGATCCTCAAGAGGTAGAACAATGGATTTCCCCATGTGAACACGTGACAAAAGGTATCCTCTCTCTGATCACTCTAAATTGCAACCCTCAATGAGTTTATCTTTCAGCTTTCACTAAGTACAGCATAAACAGATGCGAAAAACAACGAAATCCGTTTACTGTATTCCTTTTGTGGAGGACTGAGGAATACTCAAACGAAAATTGAGATAACAGCAAAATCATGTTCTCAAATAATAACAACAAGTAACCATGGAGGACCACAACAAATAACAAATATCTACAGGGATTTCCCTACACTGAATAGAAAAGCGAATCGGGATTATTTTTATATGCCTGAGGAACAATGAAAATACGGTAAATGGAATGCCTTGGAACTCAAAGTGAGAATAGATTTCGTTTAGCCAGAACTGATAGAAAGGGACTTCAATAATGTCAGCACAGATTTGGGAATAAAAAAGAAATCGTCGTTATTGAATTTTAGCGGATGATGAAGCCCAAAAAATAAGCAATAATCCAATCCTCATAAGTATTCCCGAAATGGCGGATTAAAAATGTTCAGCTTTTATTAAGTATTACCCGTCAGTACCTCTATAACCCTTTCGTTTTTACGTAGGTAACGTTTAAAATTCTCCTGAAATAGCGCGAGGGCAGGCATGACTGTCTGAGTACCATTTAATTTTTAGAAAGGCATATTATTATGGTTACCTAACAGACAAAATTGGATTACCGCTTTATGGACGCGAAATGAATTCAACTAGACTTACTACAGATTCCTGTGAAGTAGTAGCATCATCTCTACCCGTACTGCAGGTATTAATGCTTGCCTGCGAAATAGCTTTCTCTTCCTTTTTCCAAAGTCTGCCTCTTGCCTTGATGCTGAACAGATTTCTCCAAATTTTGGGATTCTGCTCAGGTTCCAGTATTTCTATTTCACTCACAGTGATTTTTGGTATGGTATCTTGGGAAGCCAGTAGGCTTTCTCCTCTTTGTCTTAGGACAAACCTACTCGCACTAGCTCGCTCCATCACTGAGTTCATATCGTTGTCACCAAATAGGCGCCTCGCTTGGCTGCAACAACTCAGCATTTTTGATGGAGATCGTAACTTTCGTCGAGTGAAAGAAAAATGTGACATTTTCTTTTCTCACGTGAGATTTTCAAATCAAAGGCTGAATTATATTTTTGTTCTAATCTTTAAACGTCTCAATAGGGTATAACACAAAGCACAAACACTGCACACAATCATGGATAATTTTTAATTGATTCAATGAAATATTAAGGCAAAACTAACAATAATATTTACAGTTCATCTAATAAATGCCGTCAGAGATGTCACAATATTGCTCTTCTCCCTCCCTACGCACCAAAAAATTACTATCCGTATTTTTAGACCAGAGAAAGAGCTCTAATAATCGATTCCCCCTCTTGGAGAACCAGTCTCGGTCTCATCACCAGATCAGCTCTGGGAACTGGGACCGTTTCTCCGAGAAAACTTGGATTGAGTGTTTGAAGGCACCATAAATAATTTAAAGGACGATGATCATCATAATAGTACAGCCTTTCCTTTCCCACGAGATATTGAGCAAGATCTTTCTCCGTCTTAAAAAGTCTTATTACTCCAATGGATTCCTAAAGTCAATTTAAGCTGTCCCAAGGGTCCTTTTCTTCCCGAAAAAGATGGAAACGGGTAATGACGATGATATTCATATCTCTTTTGAGCACACAAATTTCCCCTTTCTCACGTATTCCACAGCCGCACTGAATAGCTTTCCAGTTACGCATGAAGGAGCAAAGCATAAACCGCACACGTAAAAAAAACTTTTTCTCTCCCTCTCCGCGCTCAACTCTTTATTCACCATTCACAGGTGTTTTCTCCAGCCCAAGACGAGTTTATAGTTGGGGAAAAAAGATAGTTTATGGAAACCGACCGGAAGCCCTGACTGAGATTCCTGTGGATGTGTATGTATGTGATGAAAACGCGTCACACTTTTTCTATCCGAAAAAATGGAATTGATGACAGGAAAGCGAGTAAAGCCCAGGCTTAAGTATTCTATTTTTATTTGCCTTAGTTTGCACTATGAAACGCCACGTTTTCCATTTTTTTTGCGAGCTTTAGCGTAATACACAATAAATATTGTACACAGTGTGATAATGGGAACAACAGCAATTTAACACTACGTCAACAATATACACAGCGTTCTAGCGTTTAAAGGGGAAATAACCCCCGGATATGGGAGATGATGAAGTCGAGGGATTTTTGTTGATATTTTGGTGGAAGATGAGAAATATCAGAAGGAATTTTTTATTCTTCCGCGAAGTTGAATTTCACGCCAACTTAAGTAGGTAGGATAAGTTTTTGAAAATCTTTATTTTTCTGCTTGGAGATTACCTATATTCGGTCTTTTGTCAACAGGATTTTTTTACACAGCTTCCTTCGCAAGACTCAAGAGCTTCGACGGGTACGGATAGAGCAATTTAAGATGGCTTAAATGTAAACCTTATCAGCAATCAATTTAGAACCCATAGCACCGATACCCTATCGATATGAATCAAAAATCTTGAAAAATTGTTCACCAGGCTTTACGATAGATGAAGAATGAAAATAATGAGTTTGTTTCTGATGAACACGTACAGAACAGGAGGAAGCCCAAAGTTCTACTACGTTTTGGAATCCTCAGTCCACACAGTAAGAATAAGTAAGGAATGATACGAAATACGAAACATTGGTACATGTTTAAGGTACATCACATTAGTACATGAAGCATGCTGAATATTTTTTGTAGATAAAACGTATTTTAATGAAAGCAAGCTTCCTTTTCCATCATACATCCATGCATATGTTCTTCCACATTTCATCCAAGCTAATCAGACAGTCTCTGCCTCATTTACCTATCTTCATCGGCTTATAATTAAATCTAAATGCGACTGAAATAGTGGCAAAGAGTACATTAAATACACAAATGATAAAAGCTTCAGTGATTAGCCATCCTAAAAGGATATTGTGCAAAGGAAAGCTGTCCAAGTCAAACTTAATTTTTGACTAGGAATGCAGGCGACAAAAATTTGCTTAGCTCACGGGTCATAGGGAAATAGGAGCGACATCCCATTAACGCTTTACTTTCGAACTAACAAGATAAGAATACAAATCGACTTGGAACTGTCTCCCTGCCCCCGGCTGCACTGTCATTGCCAATCCCATTTATTTGCCATGCCACCATCGCGTCGTCATCACAGACATAAATTTTAGCCATCAAAAGTGCATACATTTCCGTGACTTATTGTAGATCAGTTCTCGACAGATATACATACATTCTCTTGGCCTGTGTGAATGTAAGTGAATGAAGCATGCTTTCAGATCTTCTTGATCTCTTCCTCTGGCGTACCGAACCTTTATTACTATTCATGCATGCCCGCGCGCCTATTTTTTTCTCCAATTTGCATACTTATCATCATCGGTAACAAAAAGGGTCTCTTTTCTCAACTACATAAATGGAAGCTTCAGTCCTAGCCTACTTTCCTAAACTACGAGGCTTTACTCCTTCCACCAGAAAAAATGAGCTTTACTTTAGATCTATGAATGAGAAAATCCCCTGTAATATAAAATTCATTCAATTCCCTCTCTGTCTCTCTATCTCCCACGTTTTTTTCTCTGATAGAGATGATGATGATGACGGTAATTGAATAAAATTTTTCAAAGACAAAACGCTACAGCGACTTGGTCTCTTTTAGGTCACGGGAAGTTAATGCACTTATACAAGATAAAATTTGGAAGGATGACGGTGATGTCGAGGGCAAGACAGAGAGGGAATTAGTCAGTTCAAACCTTACATGCTATTTTCCTTGCAATGTTCCAGTACCAAGGGCTTAGTTAGGTATGCTAGAAGCTAGAATGCTGGATAGATTTAGTCTCTTCAAGCCACCACCTACTATGATAATGATGACACAGCCACAGTCAGGGTATTTAATATGCATTCTTTTGAGTTAACCTAAAAAATACTCCCTTGGAGCAATGCACCCTTCTCCTCTGCTACTACATACTATATTTTAGAGAGGAGGCTGTTCCTTTTCCATCATCTCAACTTCCTATAAAAAACTCATCATCATTAGAACGCAAAGTAGAGCTGGTAAAAAGCTGTGAGGTTGAGGTTGGCTGACAATTTTTAGTGGCTTTCTCGAAAAAAATAGAAGTTGGTGGTCTCTTTTTTTGTGGTACTTTGCAGGCAATATACACATACATATTACATATACCAAGATACTTTTTCTACATGAAAATGAATCCGACAAAAAATAATGGCCGGAAAAGTTTGAGAGTGTAGGCGTTTGAAGGAAAATAAGGCATGGAATTTTTCCACTACTATGTATTTCCAAGTTAGTTCTAGTATAAATGAACGGATGCGTTTGACACTCAGGTGGTGCAAGTATAACATCAAATAATAAAGGAATGAATAATTTTTCCCGCTTATGGTCACGTTGACTTATTTGCTTTGATGAGCATTATGATCAAAAATAAAAATGTTTAGAAATGCTTTTAATGTCATTTGCAAATTGTCATTAAAGTATAAATATTTTTCAAAGAGAGTTGGGCAAGTCAGGCCACTCAGCAAAATTGCAAATTATAATTAAAGACGAAGGGAAATAGGAATGAGAGCCCAGAATGACTCATGCAAATTTCATCAGTCTAACATCTAGATCTAGATCAGGCAGTCCGAGCTGAACATGAGGAGACGCTGTGAGTAAATAATTAATTCGTAGGTTTGCACTGTACAGGGTTCATCTAATATTTTTTGGGTACTCCAACATTTTAGCTGCATGAATAAAAAGCAAACACAAAGCACTGACATTCATCTTCGTGCATTAAGTATACGTATCTTACATCCCAAATTCATACTCGAGTTTTGTATTGTATCATAATTTTAAATTGTATATTTACAGTGTAGTTTTATAAAATGAAACAGACATTTTTTTAACCATTTGCAGCTTATTTACACTTACTCGACTTAAGTACACAATTTAATCAAGTACCATGGCGTAGATGCGGCTAGAGCTCCCACTCTCACTAACTGTTTTGGACAGAAAGCGCCCAAAAACGAAACCAGAATTTTGTTTTCTTTCAACGTAAAGTGTATAAAAGCTCATCATCATTTCCATTTTGCATCAATTTTGAGAAAAGCGCTCGTTTTGCTGTACTATAACTACTGCAGCTTCTAGTAGTGGGAAAGCTCTTATGGTCTTTTAAAATGTTTATTTTAAGTAACCGGATAAAGTCCTCGTAAACGACATTTATTTCCAAGTGTGGAATGGCCATCACAAAAGTGAGCTTTAATGTTAGTAAGTAGCTCTTCGAAAGCATTTTGAATTTCTAGTGGAGGAAATCTTGTGAACTACTCCCATTTTTGAGTCTCACTAGCACCTTCTCACAAGGTATTTTCACGTGTTCCTCGAAAATCCCTTTTCCCTTTTCTGGAGAGAGATAAAGGAAAATCATGCACGGGAAAAGGAAGCTGTGCAAAGGGAAATTCTTACGCAAACAAAGTAAAGTGGCACAGAAAAATAAAGTAAAACACTTTCTTCGCAAATGCTCTCACGTAACCCGTATTACATATCGTTTCTCTGAATACCAATTTGCCCTATTTTTTCTTCTTCGTCTGTCCTTCTTACAAAACGGGCTAACTGGAATGTTTTTGAAGCTGAGGTGTCTGCCATCAACCGACTTGAATTTCCATGAAGTTAAGAAAGCCTCGCTCGGTTTTCTCAGCCAATTTATTTTCCCTTGTAAGAAGTCAATTCTAATGTGCAGCAGGAGAGCGTTTTACTTTCTTCCAGAAGCCATGAGATAGTCACTGACTGAATAACGATACATACGAAATAGATTTTTTATCAGGGGTGGGTGATATAATGATCGTTGTTCTGGGAATCGTTTTTTCCTCAGACTTTTGAAGTATTGAAAGACGAGACCACTACATATTTCGCGTTTATTTCCCCTTTTATCCTGATAAAAAGCGCGGGCAAGCAGGAGTGGGAAATCAATATGCTTTAAAGCCATTTTATTGACGATTGAAATCGACTACCTACCTGAGACCTGAAAAGTCGGAAAACATTATTTCTACTCGCCTGGAATGATCCCATGAAACCGGCATCAAAGGAGAGTTTAATTTTCAAAAATATTTTTCTTTTCAACATTAACAAAACACGGAGCAGGGAATGGAACTACGTCACCTGTAGCGGATTTTCGGAATCAAATGATGCGCCTTTTTCTTTATTTGCTTCCCTGCTCCCCTCCAATAAAATGATCAAATAAAATGATTTTCACAGGAATGAAAGAATTCGGAAGCCGTATTATAAAATACTGCTGGAGACTGATGATGATTTTTTTGTCGAAAAAGAAATGGAGAAAAATATTATTATTGAAACAACGCAAGTTGTTAGGTTAGGATGGATGAGCCCAAGGATTATATCAGAGAATTCCATTTTTCTTTTCCTCTGCCGTTGACACGAAGTCAGCGGAAAAATGTCATAAAAAGAATACCTAGTACGAATCCTATTGCAAAAAATGTGATGAGTAGGCGGGACGTTTTTTCCTGTCAATTTATCAAAATCGAAAACGATTTATCAAATCATGCGACAATTTACAAGCTCCAACTCCAGAATTATGAAGTCATCCACCCAAAAACTTCTAGCAAAATGTTATTTTGAAGAAAATGTCATCATCAGATAAATTGAATACATGGCTGATTTTTTTGGAAAGAAATGATAAAATATGAATCAGTTGACATATCAAAAGGAAAAATGAATATCATTTTCTCTTCTTTCAATTCATTGCCATGCTTTGCGCAGCAATATGAATACTCAGTCAGTCATTGAAGCTTTGTAGTCCTGTTTACTTATCTTCAAGTCCATTCTTGAAGCAAGCAAATAAATATCAACGCTTTTCTAGTAAGATCTGTAGAACATGCATCGAGTCATTGAAATCAAAAGTCGAAGAATACTCGATTAAACTTTTTATCTAATATTCATACCCCTACATAAAGCTTAGTCTAACACCTGAACTTAACATTTCAGCAGAACAGAAATGTAGTAGCATTTTATTTCAAACGTGATATGCTTCCGAGCTACACACCATGCTTAAGAACTCTAGCCTGTCATTATTCCAATCATTTCCTGAATTATACTTCCTTATTCCCAACCTGTTTCGAAAATGGATGCTATGTATTGCATATAAATGATTAGAAACGATTACTTGATGACAGGAGAGTAGTTTGTAAATATGTTTCAAGTTCAAGCTTCATGATTTGTGCGTTTGAGAAGTTCATGTTTCTTCACTCATTCTTTCGCTACAAAGGAAAGCATAAATCAATCGAATGAGACTCGTAGAGCAATAACACTGTCCAGCTTTGAATTAATTCTGACTAAACGTAAATTGATGTGTTGACCTCAGCGAAAAATATGAACGTCAATCATTCAGGATAAAGGATGACAATTGCCTACAATCAGGAATCCGGTGGCGATTTTCTTTACCACCCAGAAGTAATCATTGAAAACCAAGCTTTTGAAGACAAGATTTAATATTTTTTGCGCTTTTGAAAATTTCGAATCCACATTTCCTTTAAGCTGACTAAATTGGACATTATTGATGATAAAGTAAATTGGACTTGTTCTACGCTTTCTGGTTTCATTCTCGGGGATTTTCTTGGCCAAAGATGTCAAATTCATAAAACTCAAGTCAATCCCTTTCTTCTCGGATGTGATTTTATCTCCCTTCCCTTATTAAAGTTTTTCTTTGTCTTAAAAATGTCGTCCCGCTTTTTACCCTCCTCAATGTTTGCCCTCGTATGTATTTGAGAGTCTGTCTGGTGGGCTTACACTCATTGTCAGTGAAGTGAGGACAATTGATGACAACGGTTCTTTTTAAAAGCGGACCCCTTCCATCCACCACAAGAGTGCTAGATAAATTTTTCTCCAAGGGATGCTCAGTCACGAAAAAACGTTGCCTTTCCCGGAACAGATCTTCATTTTTCTCTTTCCTACTCACTACACTCGGCAAACTTAACATTTACATATTGTCCGAGGGAGGCGAAAGCGACCAAATATATCGAGTCAAAAATGGAACGAGAGAAGCCAAGTGTAGAAAAACCTGGTAGTGTGCCTTTATTCAAGCCAAGATGTCTTCGTAAAAATCGGAATTAGAGAGGACATATGATGTGATACGCATTCATGAAAAAGTAAAAGTTCACATAAAATAGGTACACAAGGTAAAAAAAAGCGAAGACGAGAAGAGGAAATGAAGGTCTTACTACTGCTCGTAATGCACACACGTGCTGTTTCCTCAAGCTTGAAACGAACGAACTGGAACATGAGCAAATAATTGCAGCCTTTTAACCTCCTCATTAAACTTCAAAAGGGATTAAGGCCCTTTCAATTTCTTTAGTATTTTTTCTTTCTCTCCTATTGATTTTTTCACGAGACGTGTATTGCAGAAGCGACAACAAAAGCAAAAAAGAAAAATAAAGGATGTCCTCTTTCAGCTTAAGCTTTGTTATTAAAAGTGAAACGTAGATTTAAAAAAAGTATATGACAAATGCACGTATGCCTTCTTTCCCCCTATCTTTATTACATCCTTTCTTGGAAGGCAAGAGCTTATTTTCTAACAAACTCTCACAGAATTCTTAATAAATTTAAACCAAGCACCGAGGCTTAAGGTAAGGTGGCGGAGGGTAGAAAATATGAACAGGTCTTCCGAGCAACATAAAGGAATAGAGAGTGATCCAAAACGAGAGTAAAAAATTTTCTCTGGTGTGGTATGGTAGCGGTGAAAGTAATTCTCTATGGGATGGAGACATAGTTCTGCAAACCACGGTGGGCTACCACTTGGTGATCAAAAATTGACCGCACCACCCCACAACCACCGGCGGACTTTTGGTGGTGTGGGCGGTGGGCTTGACCCTGGGCGGGCAGCAAGAGGTGGTGTGGTCGGTGGGGCGATATTTCGAGGATCGAAATATGTCATGCGGTCGGTGGGACAAGTATATTTTGCTATTATACGTTCTGTGGGGTGGTTAAAGGTGGGGTGGTGCGGTCGGCGGTACCCATCTCGTGAGGTGGGGATACGGTGGTGCGGTAGGTGGGTGAGTCTTGGTGCGGCGGGTAATATGTGGTGCGGTCAGTGGTTGAGTTTGCTAGCGGGGGAAATCAGTGGTGTGGTGCCACTGTGTGTGGTTTGCAGAACTATGGATGGAGATAAATGATACCTTAGCTCTACGCCTTCATGCTCAAGTAATTTACTTTTTCTTTCCTGTGATTCTGATAAAAATTCGTCGCATGTCCAACATAATATTCTAGTTCGCTCGCAATTCAAGGGTGCTGGAAGAAAACGAATCCGCGAAGAAATACATTTTCAGGGGAGCCGTACTGGAGGGATTTGTATTTTTAAACCTAGTTACGGCTAAAACTCCGCAAGGGAAGAGGGAGTACATAAAAAGGTGTTACAAAATTACCCTTCGGTTAGGCTGAGCACTTGCTCAGTTTCGGTCGCTCAAAGATGTAGTCTTTGTAGTGCATTTGTAAAAGTTTCTATCGTACAATGTAGCAATTCAAATATTATGATGCAAAATAGTTTCAGTTTCAGACTCTTCATTATCGTTTTATTTTATTATTTTAGCTTACGGACGCATGAAATAGACCATGTTCCTGAAGCACATATAAAGAATTGTGGAAACACTTTTTTTTTCAAAATGGAATACAATGATGGAGCAAGTGAACATCAAAGTTCATGAAGAATTGCAAACTCGTGCTGAAACTAAAGCAATGGACAGCTTTACTTTATCGCAGCTTTGATCCGAAAAACATTACATTTTTATGGCAAAATCGCCATTGTGTTAGTATTTTCAATTCTCATGCTAATGGAAAACAATAAAAACACGGGTAAATTCGTTTTTTTGCTTTCGTAATCCCATGACTCACCACCACCACTACTACTACTACTACTACTGCGCCAGAAAACTACATTTTACTGCAGTTCAGTTCCCAGTTTCTATTTGAAAGCTTAAAAAATGCTTGTAACACAGCAAGAAATGCTTTTAGATTTCTAGTTAGTTTATTCTTTGTCATCATCGCTTTATGAATGAATGCCTTTTTATGTGATGGAGAAGGATGTAGGTTGAAGCAAACAGAGGAAGCCAAACGTACCCAAAAACCGTTACGCGATACAATAAAGAAATGCAAGTTATTTATTTGTCGAACTGTCCTTATTCCATTTTGATTCCAACAACTAAGTACGTTTTCCAGATTGCTGGGCCAAAAATGATTTCAGATCAAAACAGAACAGTGCAGCAATCGCAATGAGCGAGTCGCTTTATTGCAGTTTTCAATACTATTATTCCGATGAACCATGAATCACTGGTGACTTCGTTCTCCTGTTTCTCCAATTCCCCAGGAGTGATTTTGTCCACCGTATACTCCTCTTCAATACAACATTGCTTCAATATGTACGTTTACGTTTGACATATTTGCAGTAAAAAGTTGCTGCGTAATTTTTTACTTCACCTGTACATTCAATCATCTCCTCGCAATCGTCCTCAATCCTCATCATCAAATTGATTCCATCGCTTTCTTTTCAATTCAATATTATTCCCCACTCAAGCTTTTTTTTCATTTATTTTGGTAGAGGACTTGTCCTTTATGGAAAGAAAAATGTTTACGTCTTCACTTTTCCTATTTCATTTCATTTCGTGGCCCACGATCATGGAAGATAAATAACCCATTGAAACGCGGGAATACTGCATACCTACATGTCCCTTTTCCGTGCTGCATTCCGCATAATATCATGCATGCATGTCATACTGTCATACACACAGGACAAGTTGCGTTATTACGGGAGAGAAAATAAT
>JAHZNI010002732.1:0-25379 GCA_027744415.1 Seira ritae
CGTCAAGACAAATGTGAAGAGCTCTACTGTCTCACTGCAGGATTAGACATTTTAAAATGTTAAAATCACGAAATCGATTCTAAAAAATCAAAATCGAATAAGAGCATTGAATAATCTAATGGAAAATACCTTAAAGAAGGACATGGAAAAGCAAATTGTGCAGCAGTTTTCAAAACGTCTGTTTGTTTGAAGTTTGACGGAAATACGTTTTTGATAACAGGAGTGGAACCACTGGTGTCGCTTGATGTTCGAGCCAGCGGGGAATGGTGCCCATTGGAGTTTGAGACTGCCCACGGGGCTTCTACAATTATGTAGCATTCAAACAGTCTCTTAATAGATTTTCTGCTCCTAAAATAATTGGTTCAGAAGAAGAAAAATACGCATTTGCAAAAATAATTTATTTTTAAAAGACATGCCAGATTTTTATGAATGATGTAATTACAATAAATACCTTATTCTAGAGCCCATTTTGGCAAAATTGGGTGGGATTGTTTCAAATAACTAAACGGGACTACTGCAATTTCGCCTTATGGGAAAATTGTACGATGAATTACGGCATTATATTCTAAAAACAATATAATTATATTGAATGAATTCATAAAATAATGTCACTGTACCAAACCTTATATTAATTCCTAGAATCTAGGAATTAATCTAGGACCTAGATATCTATACATGCTGTCATTTTATGCATTACAATATTTTTTTACTAAGGTGAAAATGGCCAAAATGAAATGACTCATCTTCAGTTTTACAGGACGTATCAGCAGTCAGTAACATGCTATTCGACAAAAAACGACTTTTTTAGAAATAAAAAACATTAATAAGCACTGTTAGCATAAAAAACAACTCGAAGAAGTATCATTTTAGGCGGTAAAGTTGTGGGCGTATGCAAAACAACAGTAAGATGATANAACGACTTTTTTTAGAAATAAAAAACATTAATAAGCACTGTTAGCATAAAAAACAACTCGAAGAAGTATCATTTTAGGCGGTAAAGTTGTGGGCGTATGCAAAACAACAGTAAGATGATACTCACGAAAAACATAATACACATAAACCGATGTGATGACCTTTCTACTTTTACGGAAAAGGTAAACGAGGTAAAAACAAGTTGAAGGACATAAATTATTGTAAAAGTTAAAGTTTGCACCTTTCTTAAAAGATCAAGGGTGGATTACTTTCCAAAAAAACTTACCAGTAGTGTAGCAGTTACAGTTTTTGCATTGTTGCAAGATGTATTTTGCTCGTATAATTACAACAGTGCACTTTAATCGACGTTTGTTTGACAATCTTACCAGCACTTTTACTAGTCTCTTTGATTATTATTGACGACACATTTTCAGTCTGAAATTCTCATTTTCGTCGAGGGATGCAATAAGAGAGCAATAATCTTTAAAGGTGATTGACGAAACGTAAACTAGGACATGAAAGGATGCCAAACAGAAGAAAAACAAACAATTAAAAGGAAATAATACAAGCTATTAATAGGCTAGAGATACACAATGCTTAGTTATTAAGAATTTTTTAACCATTAAAGGTCAGGATAAAAACTTATTCGTCATTTGGTATTATATTACATGAATGAGCGCTTGTCTAAACAATTGCATTTATCATCATGTCAAACACTATTTCTCAAGCATTTTATTTACTACAACAGTACGAGCAGAGCTTGAACAAAACTATTTTCTTGGTATTTAGTATTAATTTGTGCTTTGTGCTGCGGTTTTACTTTACACGAAGAAGTAAAGACTTAATTAAAAAGAATGATTTTTTTAATACACCCACTAACTTTCCTATCGTTCTTTTCTGTGGTCGTCAGATCCAAGTAGGATCTATGTTTCTTGCTGAAGGCGATGATGCTCTTGCTGCTCAGAGCTAGATATAAAGGCATAACATTTATTTGCCACATCTACAAATCTACATGCACCAAACAAAAAAGTTCGTCTTGGACGACCAATATTTTGTTCATTTGTCGCTTACATACACATTAGAATCTTATTATGAAGCAGATATGATACTATCGTTTATTAATATTACGTGATTATAACTCAGTATTATACCAGAGCATTCTAAGATAGATACCATTCTGAAAGGGAGATTTAGTATGCCATGATTATACCCTTTGCTTATTATGGCTCATGAAACATGTGCACAGTATTATTATGTATTTTGAGATTTTTATTATGATCAAGATGCATGCATGATGCATGGTTTTAGTTTAGGTTTTGAGCTTTCTGCTACTGCTCTTGTCTGCCCTCTTTGATTGATTCATCCATTTTAACCATATGGTCTAATAAAATATATGAACAGCTTTACTAAATCAAAATACCGTTTTTTTCTATATCACCTCAGCACAGCACAACATAATAATATCATGAACATTTTTCTGCCACAATATATTATTGAGCCAGAGCCACTTGCACTTTTAGAAAGAGTCACAGTCAAATCAGGATACATGAGCCATTGTTTTTTGCTATTAGTTTAGGTTTGTAGGTTTGCGAAGTACAATATAATACAAATACAGCTTACAGCTGCCTATTGTCGAGACAGTCAGTGAAACAGGTGTATGCAAAGCAATCCGTCCTTTCTTGCCATATTTAATTTTTTTATCGTGAGTTGAATTGCAGTGTATTAAAAACGTAAAAAGGACTGCTGATTTTTTAACGTTACGTTATACATGTGCGAAGTCTAAAAACACTTGCATTTATTGCTTAAGCTTTATACGACGCTGAAAAGGAAATGAGAATTTGATGCGCTCAGGAAATTTGAACACGAGATTTTTTGTTTACCTGCCAGTAAGTGCCGGGCGAGAAGTTCCTTCTCGTCACTTTTGTTTTGCTTTTACCAAAGAACCGAAAAGGTCTTATCCACCAATCAACCGTGATATCAATTCAATCATCATCAGCTACCTGCTTCCCGCGAAAGGTAAGAAGTAAATTGTTGGAAAAATTATCATGATGTTTATTATGAAAAATAAATATTTAAATATATTAATCTTGAGTATTGAGCACAAGTTACCAATTTTTAAAAACGTTTTTCATGCGAGTAGACTGGAAAGAGGCATAATATGCTTGTCATTTTTTGCATGATGGTTTCATAATGCAATGTTCCTGTTTAAAGATACATAGCAGATAGCGTGAAAGTAAATTTGACCCGACTCTCTGCCTGTTCCAGTGTTCCATTCCATCATTAGACTATAATACTATTACCACATAAAATATTTCATTTTGACAAAAATATGCGTCTTCAATCATTCATTATGAATCATTAATCAGAATAAAATGTCAGGATGAAATATATTTACTATTTGAATCTAGTTCATTCTAAGCTCGATGCCTTTTTAAACCTAAATACTCATTCTGAAAAAAAATTGAGAATTCTAGTGTGAAATTGTCCATTCATTTAAGGTGATTATGATAATAATGCTTCAGAGAGTCCGGCCGAAGCCCAACAGATCGTTAGAAATTTAATTATCTGGTGTCAGATAAATGAAAATTTTATACTGTAGTTTCCGTGTTCCTGTCATTCATGATTCGATTTTGTGAAGCTTGGGGAAAGGTGGAAAGGAAATGCTATAAATTATGAAATAAATATCTTAAACCCGTGTAATCCATTGCTTTACATTGAACACTTTTTATCAGCTTTAACGCTGATGTAATTAGTATTTGCGTATCTAAACAGATTAATCATTTATAATATATGCATTATGCATAGATAACTCGGGCTGTTATTCCGAAACCGAAAATTTCATGATCCATCTTTGTATCAGAATGAGATAATACGTGAATTGTGGCGGCGTGTTTGCATTCTTATTATTATAATTATTCCCACAAACCATTATTTTATTTATTATGAACGTTGAATTATTTTCACGTAGGAGTTTTATATTATAATTATCTACGCTTCAAATATAGATTATCCAAAAGAACTCTGCACTGAAATGAAATGTTAGCTATATGCAAGCTTCAACAAGATAAATGACATAATATATCTGGAAGGCATTTACGATAAATGTGAAATGATTTTGTTATGACCAAGGGTGATCGGGGCGTTCCATTCAGTGAACTTCAAAACAAAAACTAGTTTTTGCTCTTTTATCCACTTTCAGAAACAATGAACAATCAGAATGTAGCCAGGCATTTCATGGTATCGTCAAGTTTCTCGTGCGTAGAAGAAACTCACGGACAGCTTCTCTCTCTTCTCTTGCTTAAAGCATTTTTTATTGTAGCATCCGGTTGTCTTCCAAATTCTGCTCCAGTGCAAAATCCTCCAGCTTTGTGCATTCATCTGGAAAGGTCATTTAACTATATGAATTCAAGCTAGTACTAAAGTAAGCGTATTTTATGATTGACATGGACATACTAAAAATTGAATTCATGATATAACTATAACTTCTTTTGAATGATCACATTGGTCACTCGAGAGAGATGCCTGACATTTGCTCTTTTAAATAATGCAATTAAGTTATTGTTGCACATCCAACAAAAAATGCATACTACTTTATCCACTTGCATTTTCCCAGTTTAACATTTGTAGAAATGCGCTCATTTCACTGAATATTATATGCTTGGAATTTGTAATAAGAGCCCATCAAAACTGACGTACAATATTCATGTGTATCTTTACGGAGTGCTGGATTTATCTTGGCATCATATCGCAATCACGACCAGGAGATGAAGTTGGATAAGGGTCTACCAGTTTGATTTTCTTGATTCAACTCTCTTCAGTCTTGTGTTTGTATGCAAACTGGACAGAACTGGGCTTATTTAGTTCTCCTTTAAAAATTGGATCTCAGTCAGCGTAAGTAATATATTATAAACGAAAGGTTTTGTTGCGCATAATTAATTTGGGAAGATACATTGCCTTGTTGTTTTTGAATATTGGTGAGTGCATAATATTCATAAAAAAGTTAAGGTTGATGCTTTTTAATCAGATAAAGTGACATGGTTTTTTCTCTTTGCTTGGGAGTTTGGCTATCATTTCACACGATTTTGGATCATAGTTGTTTCAAAAGAATTTCAAACTTGGAGGAAATGAAGTACAATTTTGCAGAGTTAGCAATTATAACCATTACTTCTACAGGCAAAATTCCTAGGCAAACACTTAAATAGCTGTATATGCACATACCTATATTAGTTTGGGATTATCAGTCTACCAATTTAATTCAAAAGTACAATGCTAGAGGAAATTGTTGCAAGGTCAAATTCACTGTATCTGTAGGTTTGTAAGAAAGATATGTGCATTCACGCATGGAAATGCAAAATCTTGCATATATCATTATTTTTTTGCTTATGATTATTGAAGCCCATAGCTCACTATCATATGCAATTTAAGTAATAATCATTTCCATATCAAAAGTCCTGAAACAAAGGAAATTACAGAGACCAGAATTACTTCTCAAGTAATAGCTAACACAAATTGTTACATAGTCCTTACATAGAATAAATTCTTTGTAGTCATAATATTCAATCTGACTGAACTACAGTGAGCAACTATGATTGGAACGAGCGCAGGATGCATCAATGAATTGCTGTCATTACAAAGTCATGAGCTTGTTGAATGTCCCTTTCAAACCAGTAGTTGTAGTTTATAGTGGCAGTGAATAAAATACTAAATACATATGCATATAGGCATCTGCTACGAAAAGTGAAAAAAGGCAGAGACGCTTACTCGCAGCAACAATGCATGGTCACCAAGATTTTTTTGTGCGTTATGCAGAGTAATTGAACAATAAAAAAATAATATTAGGTACTAGAGTCCGCAAATTTTACATTGATGAAGATTGGAATGCAATCGTTATTATAATTTGCACACATAGTGGGCATGAATTCCTCATCCCTGTTTAAGCATAGAGGCAATGGGTATCCTTAACGTGGCCATGTTATAGTAATTTTGGAAAATTCTATAGAACAACCAGAATCAGCAGTGTCTTGCCTCTTGACTCTTGAATGAAGCAGATTACTTTCTTATTTTCTTTTGTGCTTTTTAAATTTTCCTGAACAAATTCTTCGTTCGTAGATAGAAAGTACAGCATCCGATCCCCAACTTTAAAGACATCACTCCTCATTTTTGGCTTGTAAGATGCATACTTATTAGTTTGATTTATTCTTAAGTTTGTAAAATTTTGTTTTAAGTGTTACACTAAGGTGTGGATTGTGGATACCTAATTACTTTACTTATATTTGCTCGTAATAATCTTAGGACGTAAATAATGTCGCATGAGACTAGTTCGTACTCTAGTTTCGTTTCTGAGTTCATCTTGTAAGTTTTTTCTTCGATTTCGACCTACGGCACTCTTCACTTAAAGATGAAATTAATTGAGCATCTTTTACTGATAATAAATCCATTACATAAATGTTTGTATGAGATGCATAGGTAATAATGTTGTAATTTGTGTCATGCAGAATGAATATGCATGGATATCAGCTCAACAAAAGTCAAGAGGTCATCAGGTCTAGGTGTATTGAGCGCAGTCTGCGTTTCATGTTTTACTTTTCGCGACAGTAAAAACCGAGTTTATGGTGGTTGCAATCATTTTGGCTATATCTGTGTCATTCGTAATTAGTGAGGTTTTCCGCAAATCTTGGTTAACTTTATTTAGTCAACAACATCTTCAACTTATCACTAAACTGACGTAGTTCGTACAAAGTTGAGAATGCATTGCATTTGTACGTCTTGCATTTAATAATGCCTGCCTCCTCTCTTCCATCGCGTAGCCATGCGCCACAACTGTATTGCATACACTTCCACCACATGCCAACATTACCGCACCATTTTCTCTCATTTTTTGAATGGTTTTCTAATGAAATGGAAAAGACTGATACCTGTTGGCCATAAATTACTTCAGTTTTTCCTGGAAGCACATTAAGCTCTACTGCAAACATCAGGTTTTAAAATTATCATCACTCCATATCAGTGGCTCATGAAACCCGTAAGAACAAATATTACAGAATTAGTGGTGAATATATCGAATCGAATATTGTATCAATGGGGTTTTTGATCCGCTCAAATGTGTGCTGCAATAATGCTCAGTAGTTCAGTCGAGTTTGGAACTACAATATGGCGCAATGGAACAGACCATTGCTCCCCTAAGTGCATGGAGGTGCATTTGCTTTTGGTCATTGGTCTTTGTTTGCAACAGAAGCGTTGCAGCCGAAATTATTTGACCACAATATTTCAGTTCGTCTTTTCTATTTATAATTTATATGCATATTGGTATTATTTCAATTTAGCAGAGACTTCAAAGCAGGTGCAATAGTGAAAGCGCATGTTGGTATTCTATTGCCACCATATTTTATTTGATACACCATAACTACTTCGAATTCCAAAAGATGTTAGCAAAATAGTCCATATTCTTCCTCCGATTGTCTTATTCTGGGGCCAGTCTAATTTATTGGATGTATTTTGTGTAATTCCTGTTTCTAGACTAAGATTGAAAGCATCGTGCCTCGAAAATTCCAGGTGCATTCCAACGAAGCTTTATATTCGGCTAATTTATCAACCTATTTATCACAATGGATCATGGTCACGATGATCACAGCGGTCACGCGATGATGGGAGCTTCCGCTACAACTGCTTCTCCTGTTGCAATGATGGGTCACGACCATGGTGGGCATGGAGATCATTTGACCATGGCCGGCGACAATTCTACCTCCACCAGTCATCAAGCTCATAATATGATGATGCATGTAAGTTTTTGTAAAGTACCGATTGCAATCACACATTTACTACGTATGCAAAACTATTTCATGGTGAAAGTACAGCAGTTAATAATTGTGTATTGATCAACATGGTTCGTTGTATGTTTGAAAAGATGTACTTCCACGGAGGAGTGGACGAAACGATTCTTTTTGAATTTTGGAAGACGTCGGAAACAGGCGGGCTTATCCTATCCATGATAATCATATTTTTCCTCGCGTTTGCCTACGAAGGTCTAAAATTTTATCGGGAACACTTGTATCGACATAGTTTTCAAACGGTGCAATTAAGTACGGTAGCAATGCCAGTGGAAAACGGTACTGTTCGGGAAACTCACAAAACTGTACAGTAAGCAACTCATTTTTTATTATCTTCGATTATTTGCTGCCTTTCGCCTTACACTCCTTTCCTATACTCCTACTCCTCCAGAATTGGAACCACTGCTTTGACAAACTCTCCTTACAATCCCGACATGAATCCTGTATTTTTGACGCATACCACTTGTCTATGCGATGCTTCTGATGGCACAGGACCTAGCTGCACTGGCAATGATTCGGAGTGCAAGTCAAATCAAAATAACAATAATAACAATGAAAATGATGATTTCATTTGTGGTGGTGGGGACAGTTCTGTTGTGCTGACTAAGAAACTTTGTACTCCCGTTCGGGGCGCGTATAAGTATGTTGTGCATGCATAATGACCTTTATGACATAAACTTCTCGTCCTATGCTTTTTTAGCAATATAATTTGTTTGTTTTTTACTTTCTCCGGCTCATGTGAAAATACTTAAATTCTATTAATTCCAGAGTGAAGATATTAAGCGCAATGCATTGTTGGCAAACAGTCCTCCACGTTATCCAAATGGTAGTCTCTTACTTTTTGATGCTTATTTTCATGACGTATAACGTCTGGCTCTGCCTTGCCGTGGCTGTTGGTGCTGGAGCAGGATACTTTTGCTTTGGATGGAAGAAATCAGTTGTGGTCGACGTTACAGGTAATCTTATGCACTGGCCTTTTATAAAAGGCTAGTAATCTATTATTTAAAACTCTGTGATGTAATGTGAATGCCTATCAATGATTTCATAGAGCACTGTCATTGACCCGACCATGATGGAGGTAGGATCTGTCTTGTTCACCAAATCTAGATTTACATGTTCCTTTTGATGCCTTGTTTCTGTCATCGACGCACTTTTACAGAATAAATTCTTTCCAATCAAAATCAAATCCAATTATTATTTAAACAGAAATTATTGTTTCTTGCGATAGGATTTAAGAGTATTTCTCAAAAAGACTTGTTGATGTTCATGATTCCAAAATGGTCTAAAATACAGGCGGCCAGGTATTGACAGCCACACAACTTGGAGTTATGTACAAACAAAATACTATACATACTACGAAACAAAACTTTATAGAATAAAAATTGTACTGATATATATTATAATGATCATCATTTCTTCTCAACATCATAAACGCAGATTTATGAGTAAAATCTTGAAAAAGACCAAAGTGTTCTTTCGGGGCTCGATAAATTTGCGTAGAATAATATCTGTGATCATCAATCAATTGGATTCAAAGTAGGCATATTAGATTTAAAAACCTGAAGGAATGTTGTCACAAATCAAATCTTGTGACATAACTCCACACAAAGCAAAGTAATGTCGATATTGCATTTAGTAAACCAGGATTTTGTAGTAAATCAAAAAAAGGAATGAATATTATGAATAATTTATGGATCCACGTAAATGTAATAGAAGTTATGAGAATGGTTGTATGTATTAGTAATTAGTACTTATTGTAGCAAAAAAATATGGTGCATGAATAGAGAAATATATTATTGGTTATGTTTGACTGTGTTTGGAAAGATCTGGTCCTTGGGCTTACTATAATTTCTAGCCACAAAATATGAATATCAAATACCACTATATTGTCAATATAGAAAGTCTCACTGTTATTATGTTTGTATTTTCGCAGAAAAATCAAGAAAATTTATGTAAAGATGCATTTTCGATGAATAAAATGTTTATTTTAAAACTTACAGTAAGTAAATCACGTCTCCTTCTTACACTTTCTTTTTTGTAGTTGACGCTTCGCATTTCTTTCTTTTTCATCATTTCCTGAAAGCCACAGTAATGTATGGATGCTTATCAACATTTTTGAGTTTATTTTTGAAATAATTTCGAAATAACATAGTCTCAAGTGTAGAAATTCTGGAACAGTGATTGGTTTTTGGCAAAGTTTTGAAGAAATCACTTATCCTATATGTAAATCCTTTACCATCATATACATACTTTTTTATGATTACAATGATAATTGAGAATTTATGTTTATGTCTTTGTCAGAACGTTCAGTTTTGAATTAAAGGTTGGTGATAATACTAGATTTTGTCAGCTATATATTAATCGTATCGTAATTCAATTTGTTTTATATAGTCACAATTTTTTTAATATATTTTTTGTATATGAGGCGATTGAAAATTATAGACATATATATGTACTCATATAATAATTTTTTTGTCTTACCATCTGCATTTTTTCATCCTAAATAGAAATTATGTTTTTTTTCCTTTGACAATAGTTCAATGTAGACATGACATACATTACGTTCGTACTTCAAAACACTTATGAATTTTGTCAGATTCATTCTTCCTACATAGATTTATCGAAAAATTTTCTCTCTACGTATCTATATGCTTATATCATCTGCATTCATTCAGACCGATTTACACACGTTTCAAAAATTGTAAATTATTATGTTCTTTTGTCTTAATGTGATCCATTGAAATACACAAAGAAATTTATTAAAGCGTCCAGATAAAATTTCTGCAGATGCTTCAACTCGAACTTGCCATACATACACCTATGATTCTAAAAGACATTTATATGTGACATTCGTTCATGATAAATAACATTTTTAAGTACGACAAAGACGACAATTATAATGGTACATATTATGGTGAATTAAATACGTACAATATAGCAATTTTAATATATTTCCTAGTATAAAGTATAGACCGTATAAGACATTTTTTATGTATTATATGATATATTGAAAGTACAATCATTCACCCTCCCGTACAGTATTTATAACGAAGTGGTTTGTTTTATGTACGTCATCTATTCTTTATGTTTTGTTTTGTGGTGCATTTTTTTTAGTTTCTTGTCAAAACTGTCATGCATTCCTTGCATTCAGAGAACTGGAACACAAATGGTCGGTCACTTACAACTGTAGAAGTATGTAATGGTAAATATAGCAGTCGAGTGCTCATTGTCACAGAGTCGCTCCGTTCATGTAAGATACTTAGTAAAAATTGAAGCACACAGGAAACGGACTGGATTCAGAGGAGTAAGTGTAATATGTGTATTTAGAAGGGCCACGAATATCTTTTTTTGAAACCACCAAAAAATTGGCACTACAGCTGTCAAATTGTTCCGCACATCAAAATAGACATGGAATTTTATTATCATTTTTTATTCAATTTTTTGAGATTAAAATTTTCGATTTGTAAATGCTTTTGAAAAATGGAAACATGAGAGACGAGGATAATAATAATAATTAATAAAAGTGGGGGAGTCGGACTTTTTGGTATTTTGCAGAGTTCGAAATTTGTGGCCTTTCTGAATGTAGAATAATAATATGTGTATAGAGTAGGTATGATTAGTGGTGAAATGTAGGGAAATTCATTCATAAAAAGTTTCACATGCATTCAAGAAGATGTATGTCTAAGACATTGAAGGCAACAATAAACGTCTGAGCCCCTGAGCCGAAAATGAAGTATAAGCAGTCGAGAGGAGACTGCTTGCTGTTGAAGGCTTAAAGGAGACTATGTAATTGGAGGGCTTGTGAATTGGAATGAACAAAAGCTTGGAGACGACTCTAGGAAGAATTAGAGCATTAGAAAGGAGCAATTGTCAGCACCAGTCTGCATCTTCGTCATCGGTGAGATGGTGGATTCTGCTGGCTAAATCTGCTGAGGGTCCTGGTCCCATGTCGGGAACGGGGAAGCCCCCGACAAGCTGAGCTGGTGGTAGTGGTGGGGGAGGTGGCTGTTGTCGTTGCGGCTGGTGGTGGAACCCGTTTGGCACATGGCGTTGCTGCCGGGGACTGGGCGGCAACATCCTGTTACCACGACCTGACAAATTTTTGAAATTCTCTCAGCCTTGGATAACATCAGAGGAGCTTCATTGAACGAATCATGAAAATTCTGGGCACTCAGACACAATAAGAAGGGGTTGGGTGGTAGGGTAATGATAAGAAGTGTATGATTCCGACAACTGAGAAATCAAGGGTGGCAAATGTCTCATTCTGAGACTTCATTGGGAATAGTGGAAACTTGCCTACCTAAGGCAACTGCTTGTTCAAAACTGAGCGGATCTCTTCTAAGTCGGGGATCTGTCACTTGTCTCCAAGGCTCGCGTGGAAGCTCGCGGCGGCCACGGAATCCTCGTGGTTCAGGAGTATATGTTCTCATCATACCCATATGACTAGGGGATACATTCAGTCTGGGAAAATTGATTGCTTCAGCCGAGCCTAACATGCGATAAAAAGATCGCTAGCGCTTTATTCACAATTCCCACGCTCTTACAAGAAAGACTGGGCGACATTTTGACCCCGATTTTCCAGTTGAATCATTTGATTACCTGAAGCAGGTTGATTCAGATTTCTCACGTGAGGTGGTAACCGGAGGGCTGAAGGGTGAGGAGGTGTTGCCGGTAGACGTCTTCCGCCTGAATTGAGCCAACACCGAATCATGATTTATATTAATCAGAATAAAGTGCTAGCCTAGATTCAATAGTACTGGCTGCATTGATTTATCATAAGCTCTTGTCATATTACCTGAACGTCTTCCCGGAAGCATTGGATAACTCCCGTTAGGATGGTAAGGTCTTTGGTGGTACGGAGGGCTTGGCGACCTTTCTAAACTGTTATTCCCTCGTCTTAATCTGTGAAACAGTCAAACATCGCATTTTAATGTGTACTTGCCTTTCTCCAAAAAAGAGCTTTAAATTACAACAGTCATCTCCACTAAAATCGCTTCGTACCTAGGCGGAAGAAATCCATTGTTTGCTCCTTGTTCAGGAGTGGATGGACTAAGTGCACTGTCGTGATACCCTGGCCGGAATCTGACGGGAGAAAGGCAAAACTCGTCACCCCTCACTTTTCTTCGAGCCCTCCCTCGTCTTGAAGTCTCTTCTCGAACTAACTCAACCATGTCTTCTACAGCATCGCTAAAACCTACGTCGTGATTATGCATCATTCCCATTCTAGTGGGCGAAGGAGACCTAGATCTCATTCTTCGACTACGTCCCCTTGAGTGATGAGGATGCAGATACATCGTATCTATGAATTTACGGAGAAAATTACTTAAGACATGAAGTACCTTCAAACTTCATCTGAGATTAAATTAATCGTGGGTACCTCTTGAAGTGAACTCATCCTCTTCACGCATGTCTGTATCTTGAACAGACTCATGATCAAAATCATATCTATCTACTCGGCCCGTACTCGGATTAAGCTTATCATCAAGTAGAGGGCTCGAGTTACCATCTTTCCCATCGGTCACCATGTCTTGCAACTCGATAACCTGCAAAATAGAGAAATAGATTCAAGTCTAACATGTTTTAGCACAGGGATTCATGTTCTGTACACATTTATTCACATTAGCCACACAAACACAGTTCAACTGAAGCTCATCTATATTAATGATTAATAGGCAAAGTTATAGCCATTACATCTTGCATATAGTACAACACATAATTGTAAGCTTTATTGTTCTACGTCCCAAATCAAGCCCCCATTCGTTTAGCACTCCTCAATTATTTGTTTTCCAACTTTGAAATTCAAGGAAAATTTCAAAGTTCCGAAAGACAAGGATGGATTGCGGTGGAGAAAAAACATCCAATTATCAGATTACGTCGGAGAAGTTCCAAGAGAAAGCTGGGAAGGAAGGAAATTGTCAATGCGAGACTTGATGATATTCTTCCTTCCGTCTCATAATCATAATTATCGCAACAAGGCGCAATCACTGAATGTATTTTGACCAGCTCAAGCAATACCCTCTTGAATTTTTTCATTCACATCGGCAAAGTCTGCTGGATAATTGTTGTTTGTCTTTGGTAATGTGAAGAGGAAATTCAAGTATCAACATTTTTTTATCGTAGCAAAAGGAGTGGGGGCTTCTTAAGACTACTTCCAAGGCTAAGTAAAGCATTCATTCCTTTGTTCCAACATCATAATAATAATCATTCATTTCAACCATGTTGCTCATGAAATTTGGAAAAACCAATATAAACCAACGTCATGCAAAACTAAGGAAAGCTGCAACGTAATAAAATTTACATAAATTGAGTAAAACTTCAAGAAAACTATGAATACTCGCTTCGCGTTGGAAAATTCAAGTGCAAGATTTTTAGTGAATACTGAGACGGAATATAAATTTCTTTTGGAAAACGTCAGAAACTGTCATTTCCTTTTTCTCATCTATTCACACAAGCGTCTTACATTGATAATGCTACGAGCCTTGAAATAAACAAAACTCGTAAAACAAAAAAAATTATAGATACAAATCGAGCTATTACCAGTGCATCAATCTCAACGGAATTTTTACACAAAGTTTGCCACAGCATCAAACTCAAACAGTGCGTTTCCACTGAATTGGGAACATCTACTTGATATACATACGTTATTATACGAGCTACGCTATATGTATTCTAATGTACTGACAACATGGTCAATAACTTTTACTTACCAACTCTAATTTCTTAGAGTATATTTGCTTGTAATTATTATTATTATCTACTCTATTCGTGTAATTTTTTAGTATCTAAATTGTAGTAAAGTAGGTAATCAACTCGCTACACAGCTCTGCAAAATTACTTTCTCGCGGCTTCAACTCATTTTCGGACGCTTAAAATCACTCACACTTTTTCTACGCTAGATGCTCTAATCATTATTGTTAGGGATGAATTTTTATTTCTGTTTTATGGAATGGTTCTAAGGATGCTAAGTATTTAGATGAACTTTCTCTTATAGATTTAATTTATCGTATCTAAGGGGGATACTGGAAGCTTTACACTTGAACTAAACTCAGGGTAGACCGACCTATATTGATATACATACTTAAATGGATATCTAGGTGTACCCTAAATTGTATTACATATAGTTCTCTATGCCTCATTTATAGATGTACCTAATTGTATTTAGGTTGAACTCGACTAATTTTTTAGGTAGTAACCTTTTTTCTCTGGCTAAATGTAATCAAAATTGAAGGACTGATAGATTCTCCTAAACCGTCCCATATAAATATTTCCTAAAGTTTACGTACCTACGTGGAATGATTAGAGTGGAGTATCTGCGGATATATAGTGCATCAAACTAGTATTTATAGAAATACACAGAAGTTACTTCATATCCAACTTTCAATTTTTTATATACATTTACGATGAGCAAATTCAGATCCAACAGACAAGAATAGTAATCAAATGTTTTGTATCTGTCTAAATTGTATGTAGAGGAAAGCAAACCCCGTTCTTAAGTTGCCAGCTTGGGCGTCTCCGAGTACTTGAACGTTTGCGTTTGCTCCGTTTCTTGTTTCTGGTCGAGCCGCTTCGTTCGTACTCTTTCAAGCCATCGCCTTCATCTGTAGCTGTACCCCCATCCTCCTCCTCATGGTTATGAGATTTACCCGCCATGTCCATAATGCAACGCAGCAATCCCGACGTCGACGACTTCTAATTCCCAATTTCTATTTACTAATTGCTCAACTTCATCTCTGACTCTATCTAACTCACTCACATCATTATTTTTTTGTTTAAATATATTTTAGCAGTTCCTTCTGCAGTTAATATTATTCATATGTATTATATTATACTTTCCTAGAAGGTCCTTTAGTTTTTTGATGCGTGCCAAACAATTCTCATTATTTTAGATAAACTGTATGCCTCGAAAGAAAGGGTAAATGAAAATAGTAATTTCCGATATTATTAAAGTTCAAAACATGTACACTTCGCCTATCTAAATGATCCCCGTTGCATCATGTATGCGTATTTTTATGATCGTTTTGTTAGTTAGTGAAACAATAATAGAAGAAAGTATTTTTCAATGCAAACCCAATGCAACCTGATGTTGATTCTGTATAATTGAAAAAAAATCTACACGAATAATTAACGTAAAATGACATAGCAAATTAGGGGTCCTGTTTGTATTCATAAAAAGTCCCTAACGTGTGTCTCATTGCGTATTCAGAGAGGCCAATCAAAGTTAGTTAAAGCAAATGTCATTCTTACCGGAACTCCGCCAGCTTGAACCTTCTAAATTGTTCAAAAAAACAAGAAATCAGTAAAAAAGGAAATTCATTCATCACATGATAATAATATGATACATTTGCGCCACTTACGTAGCACTTGGATCATATTCTGCCCAAATCCTAATGAATTCATCTAAATGATGGGCTCCAAGAATGGACGAATCTCTGGTCAAGTAGTCAAAGTTATCCATGATGACGGCAACGAACAGATTCAACATCTGCAGATGAGATGAATTAAACGAGTTTGGTTATAAATAGCGCGACTTTTCTTGAAAAAAAGAAGTGCTGCAATTATTAACAATACAGAATAATTTCCTTACCAAAAACGAGCAGAAGAAAATGAAGGATACAAAATATGCGTAGGCAAGATTGGAACCACAAGAGTCTTCGTCTTTTTTCGATGCAGGATCGCAGGGTCGGTCTTTGATGCAAGAAAGCATAATTGAAGGCCACGACTCTCCCGTTGCACAACTATATATTTTCATTACATATATGATACACACATATTATTGCGTTGAACAGAAAGCGAGGGAGAAATTCCCAGAGATCCTAATTCAAACGCCAAGTAAATGTAGTAAATCTCTCAAGCAAGAAGGCAAAAAATGTTACATATCTTTTTATGTGACATAATATGTAACAATGTTTAAAAGCGTTTCATTATTAGGAATACAAAAGCCATGCTAAAGCAGCATGCAAAAAACTTGTGGGTTCTCATGATGTAATAAGAAGTAAGACAAGAAGAAACAGAACAGATCGTAATTAATAATAAGAAACATTATTTTCTTTAGTTTGTTGCGTTTTCTTTGACACAAAAATTGAAAGAACTAAATCTGACTCCGCAGGATAGCATTCTGAAATGGGAACTGAAGTGGAAATAAACTCTTTTCGAAATTAGAATAAAACTAATGTTCCTTGAATGGAGCATTATGAGAGAAATATATTCGATATAGTATATAGATTTAAGAAAAGATCCATTGGGAGTTTAAGCTTTTTTCTCTAGCTCATGTTTCATGTAACTGATATGTTCCAATGGATATATATTATTATGTATTATTGAAACTATAAATGATATAGATTATTATATGGGGAAATATCTTAACGAGTTCTGGTTGAATGTTGTTATATCTATCATGATATGTAATATTGAAAAAAATAAATCGTTTGATAAAATCAGCTACGGAAAGAAGAACCGAGGGACTTTCATAAAGATCCAGGCAATCAATCACATCATCATATAGCACTATATAGATTATCGTACGTCATAGTATTAAAATTGATTATCGTTTTAAAGTAAAGATATTGTTACTTAAAAGTTTGTGGTAGTAAAATGGCAGAGTGTCAATAATTCACTCAGGATAAAATGAATATATATAAGAATATATAGGTTCATGTATTTCATAATGGTATTTATGCTTTTTAAAAAAAATCTTTCCAATTTTTTTGCTTCCACTTTTTTATTACTGACCGGAAAAGTAGCATGAGGCCTTGCTGGAAATTGCGAAAGTTGTTATGCCGAGTGATTGAAGTTTCAGGGTCCAAGGCTATGTTACCGAAAACCTACGAAAAAGGATAGTGGACAAAATAGTAATGTGCTATTATATACAGAGCTCTACTTTTCAAATTAGTAACTTCAGCGAGTATTAGTAGAGTTCGTGTGATAGTCCGGCCATGGGATATTTTGGAGGTATTCGGTGACCGCGCTGCACCAACAATAACGACCGTGTGTGTGTACGTGTGACTCCTCGTTTATATATTTGGCTCTGACTTTCATTGATCAAGTACCAACCAAACTAGAGCCCAAGAGAACTACATGAGATTATATAGATTATTTTCTAGAATGTACAGCTAGCTAAAATGCGTCTATTAAATTGTATAGTAGCCAAGCCTCATCTACGGAACTCTCATCGGTGATGATGGATGGCATTTCCGTGTAAATTCTGTTAACACACTATTTTTTGCTTCTTTTTTTTAGTAAATTGAAAATTGCAACTTTCACTCTCCTCAGAGACATGGACAAGTTGGACATGAAAGAAGAAAGATGTGACAAGAATGAAATAATAAGAGTATTAATGTTATATACAGTATTTACACACTACGACTCGACGAGACTAATTAGAAACGACAGGTAAAAATATAGATTGCTAAGTTCTACTGTACTGTACTCAACTAATGTACGTGTACAATTATTACGAGCTGCAGCGACACTGTCAGCGCCAACATTGAAAGTATTTACGTAGAGAAGAACAAGATTATCATCTAATTTTTGTTACTTTTACGTGCTAAATGTACTGCCACTTTTTAAAGAACTCAATTTTGTACTCCAACGAGCGAATCTACGTCTACAAAAATTACGGTTTCACTATATAGAGTATATATAGAGAGAGATAGAGAGAGAGAATATAGACAGTACTTTGAGAAGACGAACAAAATTTACAGCAACGTTTAATAGATATTATTATGGACAGTTTGATTTGTTTGTTTATTCACCGAAACAATAGAAGAAGGGCTGCAAAGAACGACTGAAAATTGTTATGACGGTTAATTGCTTGATCCGGGTCAAACTTCAAGTTCCCGAAAACCTACACTTTACAAATAACAATTCATGTATGTAAAATCATTCTACAAAATAGTATTCCACCATTTTCATTATACCTTACCACGCTATAATTAAGTTTGATTATTTTTATTTTTTGAATTTCGTAGTTCCTTTTTTATTATTCATTTAGTGTTTTAAAGAGGCTCTAAGAAATGTTACTTTTTTCCGATTCTATTCATGATTATCACTTCTATTTTTTATTAAATCTATATTTATATAAATTTTTCTTTGGCTGATACTGTAATCATCAATCGTCAAGTTCCATTCATATTTTTTTCATATCGATGACTCCATAAATATTCAGGAGTATATTCGTGTTTGTTTCTCAATTGCGGTAAAATTAAGACAGAAAAATAACTCACCTGCATTCCAATGATGGCATATATGAAGAAAAGCATGGCGATCAGTAAACATACGTATGGGAGGGCCTTGAAGGATTGAACGAACGTCCACAGCAGAATCCTAATCGTATACCCTTGGCGAAGTAATTTAATTAACCTGGCCGCACGAAATAGTCTCAAAAACGCCAAGTTTATAAAGTTTTGCTGCAAGTTGGAAAAGGAATTGCAGAGATATTAAGCATTGTTTCGCACCCTTCGCAAATGAAGAATTAAAAAGGTCAAATTGTCTCACCGCGAATTCCATTGCAAGTGCATCTATAATACTTCCTATGACTGTGATAAAGTCAAACACGTTCCAAGGGTCCTTGAAGAAGTTCTGAAAATGGCAATTATTCCATTGATTCACTGAATTCTTAAAAGTGAAAACAGGGAAAGTAATAGAAAGTTGAACGGATAAAAAAAACGTAGCCAAGATGAAAGTAAAGAAGCAAAGAATAGAGAACAAATTAAATAAGATAATGCGCTAACTACAAAAACTGATCAATACGCTACAGAATTACAATTGATTGATCAAAGTATTCTTAGAACCTCTCGCTGACTCCGAAAAATATTGAATACAAAAATTGCAGGTTTTAAATGTACTGTACAGCGAAACGCAAATTTTTTTCAAGGGACACTGACTGAATTACGGTAAATTACGTGAAAATGAATACTCCACATAACGCTCGTCTACTTATGTAGAGCTTCACTTTGAAAGAAAACAAATTGAATAATATGAAACTCTACAAAACGACAAACAACACGACATCACGGGCCACATATAAACTAAAATGCATGAAGATGAAAAAGGAAGTAAAAAGTCAGCTTCGAAACTGCACGCTGTAAAAATGCATCGGAAGTTTTTGACGTAACGTCCTAGTCAGTCATAATAATTTATAGTAAATATATATAATGATCGCATTATGAAGCAATATATTCTTTGATTCCTCGATTTCTTTCTGATCTCATTGCTTTTGACAGTAATTTAAGAGTAAGTAAGGAAGGAGACGACACAGAGAGAGACAGATTCATTTTGAACATATTACTTGCGACTGTTATGAAACCTTGTAAGAAATGAATGAAAATTAAGAAGAGAGAAAGAATGAAATGAAATGAATGACAAACTGTGAAAAATAGTTGTGAGAAGAGACACAAAAGTCATAATAAGAGGATACTTCATTATGTTACCTTAATTCCATAAGCTAAGATTTTGAGTACACACTCGATAGAGAAGAGCATTGTTAGCGCTAAATTGACGTATGTCAGAATGTCATCGTACTGCTCAGGAGAGCGGTGATACTATAGACACAACAAAATACGCAATCGGAAGGATAATAACTGGGATCACCACCACAAGCTTCATTTCCAAATCACTAAATTTATGTACATTTTCATCCAGAGATAACGATCTATGACATGAACCATATGCCGGAAACGTTTTGCCAGATCCTACCTCGCCTTGTCACCATTCCTCACAAAATAATTCCTTAATTTCGCGAGCCACCTTTAATCTTCAAAATTTTATATTTACAGTGTTAAAATGCAAGAAAAGTTTATTTTAAAAAATCTTCCAATGATCTTCCAACATTAAGTGTCATTTTTTGAAAATATACCAATTTATGAAAATGCCACGCTCGTATTACGTTTTTCATTTTTCACATAGAATTTCGTTTCGACGGGGTAAAAAAAGTGCACGTAAATTAGTTGAGGTTAGTGAACAGAAAACGATTAAATTTAAAAACACACTAGGAAAATGTTTTCAACAACATGACTGTGCTATAATAGAAAGATTTGTGCGAGTAGAAGATATATATATTCGTTTGCATAGAGAGATTTCAAAATATTGGTTCCGGGGAAAAAAGAAAATCTTATCAAAACTGTTTATATTTTAATGAATAGTAAGGTTTTGTTAGTAGACCATGCATGATAGAGTATATCGTACAGTTTATGCTGATGATTCCATTTAATAGCAGTAACAATATTATTTTCATGCACCATGAAGTGGGTTGGAATCGTAGGATCTATTATTTTGACATTCAGTTTAGTTTTTGGTCTCATTCACATTATTATGCAAGGCAGTTTGCATTAGAGCATCGCACAATGATAAAGCTTCAATGCGATCATGTCAAAGCGGTAAAGCAGCACGAAAGCACGCGCACCAAAAAAACAGTCGAGGGCGCGCTTTCTCAAGGAGTGCCATTCGAGCATGCAGCAAGATTTCCTCTCGTTTCAGAGACTTCAAAAATAACCGTGAATTTCTATTTCCACATTCAGAAGACTCATAGCGAAAGTTCTTTTCAGTTTACTTTTTGCATTAATGCGGAAGTGAAAGTACAGTAGGTACATAGGTAATGTGACAGCGATGACACATTTTTTGGCTGTGTAGCTGAGTGGTTGTGGCTCAAATGCGCTTCCATTCAACAGCTGTACATGCCAGTGCGCATAATTACTTTCTCCGGAAATCGCTCACACACACCCATCATGAATCAGCTTTACACCTAAACGCACCACAATCACGTAGTAGATACTCAACTCATCTCCATCATCATTTACTCATAAAGCGCAATAGTAATTGATTTTTCAATGATAGTGGGCAATGGGATAAACACATAAAGCAACGAAGTAAGTACATGATCATATAATAGCAAACGACTTAAGCTAAAAACACCAAGGCTTTCTAGTACATAGATTCAACAACATTGACACACACATTTAAACACCAGCCGATGAGTAAATAGGAAACTGGAAGCGCTCAATGTATTCACGTTCTAAGCTAATGATTTACACAAACTACACAATAAAGTACTAAATGATATTGTTTTGGTGATTGGTGCTGGGATTTACTAGAAGTACAAGCTTGTAAGGCTAGGTCGAATCGAATGACTTTCACTTTTAGTCATATGTATTTCAGTTCTTACATGAACAGTTTGAGCTTCTAGTAAATCCACTGGTTCAAGGATAGAATTGCATACTACTGATTTTGGGGAGTAAGATACAAAAATGGTTGTTCTTACTGGGAGTCGGAAAACTATTTTTGGTTGAGAGTGAAAAGGCAAAGAGAAGGTACATTGTAATTTAGATCACCAAAGGAAAAAAACTTCGATTCCATGAATTTTTATAATCTAAATGAATCTTCCTAAGTGTACTAAACTTAGAGGTTGGTTTCAATTCTTAAAACTATTCTAAACAGATTCTAATGAATACTTAATCTAGATCAAAATGTGCCAAAAAAACAATCATGTTTTTAATTTAATCAATATCGAACTCGAAATACTTTAAATCTATGCAGCAATAAATATTTTCTCTGAATTCAGTAATGTACGTCTATATTATACCATAAATAAGAAAATGAAAACGCTTTCTAGCGGAATGCTAAGCCTTCAAAAAATTTTTCTTGAAAAACTATGCAATTCCACGTTTCTACCAAATTAAAAATTATTACCAATCGTTGGGACCAACTCGTGAAAACTTGAAAGCAGCGGTACACATTTACCTAATTAACATTGAAACACTGAATAATACACAATGCAAAATTACAACAGTGAATGTAAGGCATGTACAAAGAGGCACGTCAAACCAATTGCACGGAGTCAGGAGAGTATCTCAGACGGTCGGCTGTCGTATGAAAAAACCTTGGTGGGTCTTCAATCAGTTAAAAGTGGGCACGGGTGGGTGCCACGTTTTTAACCAATAAATTAAAATTGAAATCAGGGACCAATCTGAGATTGAAAGAGTTGTTGGACGCTTGAAAACAGCTTGTTCTGCTGAAGAGAGAGAGAGAGGAGATAGAGAAATAGACATTGTATTGGCTAGAAGCTGTCAATTTAAAACATAGAAGTAGGTTTTATATAATACACAATTGGCTGTATACACTTTTGTAAGGAAAGAGAAAAACGAAATCGACAAAACTAAATAAGTTTGTACGCTACACAATGAAACATGAAATGTTCTAAATTGTACAAATAGGAAGATAAGGACATAAATTGATAAAGACAAAGTGAAAGAAAAAGTTACGGAAGAAGAAGCAGTCCTCTTGTTTAGTACCTTAAATCCAAAAGCGACGATTTTCATTAGACACTCGACGAAGAACAGGGCAGTGAAAGCAGAATTCATGTAATGAAGAATGTACTGGTAGGTTTCACTCTGTCGATGGTACTGTTAATTGACATTTACATAACATAGAACATTCTCACGAGTACATGGCAAAAGTATAAAAGTAGTTATCACACGACAAAATAAAATACCAATCAGATATAGTAAGTATAATATACTTTGAAGGTAGGAAAAAAAGAGTCTTAGCTTGGAAAATATTCATATAACTTTAGAACAATCATAATTTTGTTCTTATGATTGAACTCGTTTTATCTATATAGGAGTTTACCTTGAATGTGCAGTCATTCATTTACAAAAATTCACAACAAATATGATTCACATTTAGTATACAAATCGAGAGTTAAACATCACACATAGAGTAACCACAAAACAGCGTTTATCATACAGTTTTAAACTTTAGGTACTTCTGAAAGAGGGAGAAACAGTGGGAACATGTATATAAAGTTTAATATTCATTTAGTAAATGCCGCCTAAGAGGGGTAAGATGAGTCAGGTCTAGAGTTCTGGAGAAAGTTGTTGGAGTAATAAAAATTAATTAGTAATGCTTTGTCGTTCCCATTCCCACTATCGAATCACGTTTAGATAACATAGTATGCGCCACGTCACACGCATTGAACACGGACTAAATAAGTAGGTTGACTTGAAACGTAAACCAGTAGCTACTAAATTGAGAAAGTATAAACTATAGCAAAAGTTTTTCACCAAGATTGAATCATTGGAAGCTCACAAAACTACGAATTTTAAGCTATTCAAGTTTTATAGCCACATCATGCATGCAATTTGATGCGATTCGTTTCATTCAATAATTTTTGAAAACGTGTATGTACAAAATCACTCGCAGAAAAACGGAATAAAAAGAAGAACATAAATAAATACAATTTTAGGACTATGAATAACTGCAAAGAAACTGCGTAAAAGTAAACTTTTCCTAGTTAAAAAATAATTTTATCAGAGCTGATTGCTATTGCTGCACACGTTTATCATTGTACAGTAAATACGCAAGTAATATAATATTTTATATTATTAAAGTGCAAAATATATATTAATATTTAAATTAATGCAAATGACATGCATGCAGAGGCAGTCACATAAGCCCTTTTCGTAGCTAGTTCTTGTTTATATTATATTGTTATGCAGGTACGCAAAAATTGTCCATGCATTTGTTCTGCTCAGAAAATAAGTGTCATTTTTACATTTCATTCACGGATTTTGGTGTTGTAGCAAAACAACTAAAATTTCTAAGCACATGCACTGTGTTTTGTTTTAAGTCTGCTCATGCACTCATTCGTTAGTGACTTTATTAGTTAAAAAATAAGGAACTTAACAAAGCTACAACTTGTTAACTTATGGCTAAATTCAAAATTCATCATCGTATTCGTATGTATTTTTTCTATAACTTAATGAAAACTTAGAAAAATGTGTCTATATATGATAGTAAAACTGTTTTCCACTGAAAAATTCAGTACTGAGCGATGATAAAAGAAAGTTTTTTCTTCACTAATTCGCATATTATGCTCAAATGTAGATTTTTTCTTCGTGAGATTACAAAAAAATGAGTTGGACTTCGCGAGGTCGGATTTAATGGTATTTATATATGATATGGGAGATGGGCATGAAGTTGTATTTGTAATCAAAAATTGTTCCTACATTCACTGTTGCTTCATTATTCATATTATGGATGAAAGTATGAAATGTAAACACATTATGTGATAGAGAGAAAAAAAATATATTCTTTTTACCTTCATCATGAGTAACAGCGTATTTAGGACGATAAGCATCATGATGAAATACTCAAATGGGGTGGATGCAACCATTCGCCAAATTTTGTACTTCATCGAATCCCTATCTTTCGGCATGTATCTTTCAAGGGGGCGTGCCGAAATCGCGAAATCTATGCACGATTTCTGGAAAAGGAAAACGAAAGGTCGTTAGCGAGCATAAATATGCTTTCCATTGATTACATTACATAGTATTTATATACGAAAGTATCTTTCTCCATAAGAATAAAGAGAAATGAAATCATAATATCATTACGGAAGATTTCAAAATAGTTACTTGATTTTTATCGATATCACCATCTTGGAGCTCAGCTTCTCCTTGCTCCTGAAATGTAATGATAATTAAGGCAACGAAAATGTTTACGAAGAAGAACGGGAAGACAACGAAATAGACGACATAAAAAAGGGACATCTCAATCCTGTAGTGGGGTTGTGGACCAATATTTTCCCAAGTAGCTGCCATTGAATTTTGCAGAATTCTGTGGGGGTATTAAAATTGAACGTTCTCG
>JAHZNI010002733.1:0-15704 GCA_027744415.1 Seira ritae
GCTTAGCCTTCGCCTGCAATGCAGGGGTCTGGCGGGTAACGAGCAGGTATGTCAATATCTCGGCCCAGGGATTGGCCTGGGGGAAATGGGGGGAATTTCCCTATTTTTCTTACAATTTTTTAAAAGTTCAACTGTCATATTTACCAATAGTATTCTAATATATCAAATTAATTCAATAGATTTCCTAACAATGGGAGTGTATAAAAATCTTTTATTATATTAAATTCTTCCCCATTTCACAAATTGTGAAGCCTGTCCTCCAACTTTTGATTTACAAGTGATAGCTTATTGTTTTAATCTTTTTTTATTTTTTAAAAGTCATAGAAGGAATTAAGACTTTAATAAACATCAACTAAGTTGCTTGTGTAGCAAATAATATTGTTTTTGGTTATCATGTAATTAAGCTAAACTAGGAAGTTTTCGGGCATGTTATGCAATAACAATATGATACTATCTTCAAAGAAGTCGTAATGCATGCAGTTATATGACGATTGTGTTTCAAAATAGAAGTATGTACTACACTGCTTCAACTTCCCAGTTTAATTGCGTCTGATGATTAACCATCTGCAAAAAATTTGCCTAAACATAGTAATAATAACATTGTTCATGCATGAATATAAAATTGCAAAACTTGCACACACACATGGACATTATAAGTTCGAAGGGGCAGATACATTGGTTCCAGCCTGTACTGCTCTCCTGCCTAACGAGCGATTGCAAAAATTATTTAACTTCTGCAAATCAGTTACGAAAAAAAATGCATTTTGTAGAGTGAATCGGTCAAATCTGTAAGGTCTTTATGCAAATATTTGTAACTTGTTCCAGTTGCAGGGAATCGCAAATATAGCTTAAAACAGGGTTGTAATTGAGCATTATTTTGTCTATGTAGGCGTCAACTGCAAAATTATGCATATTAATTAGAATCCGAGTCATGTAATACCACTGCCGGGTTTCGTTTGATCCAAGAGGCGCTCTTCTTACGTTTTAAAACATGTAATTATGTTTTGCTCATAATTAGCTGAAAATTGAAATGAAACTAGGTTTTTTCAAGTACAGTTTAATTCTAGGCAAAAGATCGGCGCGGCATGACTTTCGAGATTTCTATAAAAGGTCGTGATAGGTTAGAGTATGGATAGCAGTTGCAGCAAGTCATTAAACTCATCAAAAGCCGATTATATGAATTTCCGAAAGATTAGCTAGCTAGACTTGTGTTCGTTACCGTCATAGTCATGGTACGCATAATCGTACTGACACTTTGTGTCACCATATTCGTCACAGGAGCCAGATCCATTAGCATGGAAGAGTATGGAATGTAAGTTTGTAAAGGGCTTTGAATTTTGTATCCATTTAATCATGGTATGTTTGATTGCTTTGATTTTTAGGGAAATGAGTGTCCGGGCTTACGACGCTGTGTGTTGGTAAAAAGTTATAATTTAAAAAAAAATCACGTTCGAGTCGAAGCATTTCACTTATCAATTATTGATCCATACAGGTACGAAAATCTAAAAAACTTTCCCGAAACTCATTCGAAAGACTTCAGCAAATGCAATGGGCAAGCAAAGTTTCAGAAGGACCAAATAATGAACAATGATTTTTTCACTGAGAATCCCGGAATGAGGAAAGAATATTTTGGCAAGTGGTTAGGTGATAAGGCCTTGGGAAAGTTGCCGAAACCATATCCCTCCAAATGTGGAAATTTCTTGACATCTCCCGACGCGGCTCCTCCGGCCGATGAGAGTGATGCTTTAAATGACGGAGGAAAGGAGTACATTTACAGGGCTTTTGCTTACTGCCTTTTGAACACATTGAGGCAAGAGCATGGCGACGAGGCGATCGAAGCTGTAAAGAATGAGAGGACTCGCCATCGAAAGAATTGGATGCAGGCGTTGTTGGATCGTGAAAATGAATTTAGAGCAAGACATGGAGTAGAGCCTCTCCAACTTGTCAAAGACGTAAGTTATTTCCATCTCTTGTCAATTGTCATGTTTAAAATCTCAAACGAGTTCATTTTTGTTAGTTACTTTTTTGATCAGCTCAATGATGCCGCCCAGTCATGGGCCCAGGTAAACGCCAATGAGTGCAACATGTACCATAGTAAGTCCAAATGTAATTATTTTAAAAATCTGACATTAGTGTGATGATGTGATTGTGATAAATGATAATTACATCGCCAGGTGAAAACTCTGACCCCGGTAGACAGTTTCATGGCGATGGTACAGGAGAATCTTTAAGTGCTGGCGGAGGCGAAGATAATAAAGAAATTGCTGCTTACATTGCGGCTGACGGTTGGTATGAAGAAATTAAGGTAAGAGTGGCTATTTGTCGGCACCCGAACCATGAATTAATAATAATACTTAATTATTGTACGTTGTTCTTGTAATTTAAGGATTATCCTTATCCTGACGGATATCAAGGGGGCGATGATGAGCTCTTTCATAAAATCGGCCATTTTACACAGAGTGTTAGTGCTTAATTTTAAATGTTTTGAGGATTTATTTCATGCTCAATTTGTTTTTTTTTCATTCACTCCGTGCATCCTTCGTTTACTTGACAGGTTTGGAAAGGCAGCAAATACGTGGGGTAAGTCGTATGAACTTATTGAGCATTGCAAATTTTTTTTAGAAATTATTCTGCGATATCTGTATTTTCATTTCAGCTATGGATATGCCTATAATAAAGATTGCAAGCCATACAAACATTACATTGCCGCCAGATACTTCCCTGCTGGAAACATGGAAGGAGCTTTCCCAGAGAATGTTAATCCACCAAAGAACTAGTGAATAAACAAAAGATAAAATCATTTAAAGATTTTTTGTTTGAAACCGAATCCACTTTTTTATAAATGGCAGTATTGTACATACGTTTTATTACTTAAGCTGTAATTATGTACGCTCGAATAAAGCGACGCATGTAAGTTCATGCGTTCCATTGCAGTTGACCTGTAATATAGAGCAGGTCAAATTCTGTCAAATTGTTGCATCTATTGCAAACTTACTAAATTACATTGGTCAGTTGGTGACAATTATTCACCAATCTTAAATGGCTTTGGTTAAATCATATGACATAGCTCTGACCTATCAGCCATAGCCATAGCTTTTCTGACTAATGACTGCATGACGTGAGAATCAAATCCTGAAATGCATAACTATTTTGTACTTATCTGTTTATACTCGTTTTCATAAACCCGATTAATGATAACGTAATGATCATGAAATGTGCAAGTACATATTGCATACAAAACTCTGCTTCACTACGACAATTCCATGAAGAGGAATGAAGGACCAAAACTGTCATTAAGATATCGCTGAAATTACCTGAGCATGATTGTCTGTTGTTAGGATTAAGAGTGACATTAAAAAGTTGCGACTTAAATGCCTATATAAAGAGATTGATTCACTGCAAGATCACTGGTTGTTGTCATACATTGTCATCATGAAACGGCAAACGATCCTTCTTGGGTTTGGGACATTTTGTGTCCTCCTCTGCATTACGTCAGCATTAGGTTAGATGTCCCACCAAAGTGCTTTAACGAACAACTATATTTTTTATACGAAACTTCAATATTATGTATTATTTTTCCTTTTGAAGAAAGTAGGATTAGACGTGATGGCGGTGGAGGTGGCGGAGGTGGTGGAAGTACGGTGAATTTGCCAAAATCTATCAGAATTAAAATCTTGTTTATAAAAATGTATTACGTTATGAATTTTTCTTTCTCAGTTGGGGTGAATACCCTTCTTGGTGGATTCACCATTGGAGGCGGTGGTGGAGGAGATGGCTCCCGCTTAAAACGGTCTGGTGGGGGTGGTGGAGGTGGTGGAAGTAAGTTTGACAGGTCCATTTTCAATTCAATTTTGGTGATGATCAACATTCTCGTTTTAACATTATAGTCGGACTTCATGGTCCCCTGGGTCTGTTTGACGTTAACATTGGAGGTGGCGGCGGCGGCGGCGGTGGTGACAAGAAGGAAGAAAAGACAGAGGAAAAAAAATCTGGTTCAGCAACCACAACGCAAGTAAATTCTAATACTGTAGGAAATTCTTCGTCTACGTCATCTTCTGAGCAATCAGTTCACGGTCAAGAAAACGTTGCGTCACAGGCTGCCCCAGTCCCCGCTGCAAGTGCATCGTCAACTTCTGCATCTTCACAACAATCTGGGTCTTCTTCGTCCTCATCATCTTCATCAGATTCCCAGCATTCCTCTTCTTCGTCCACACAGGGCGTTGGAAACAGTGGATTGACTGTCGTAAATAAAACAACTGAAGGTTAGCTAAACCCACAATCTGACTTATCCGACATTGCATTGCAATATCATATTATATTTAAGCCATCGAATTCTAAGTTTCATTAATGGATGTTTTCAATTACTTACAGTGACCGTCACTTCAGTGAAATCCGGCGACGCTAATGTTCATGTGTAAACTGATTTAAAGGTATCAAACTTTTATATTTAAAGTAGAAAGAATTAAAGAATTGGTAAAAAGATGACCTCTAAGTTATTTCATTTATATAAATCCAATTTCAAATACACTTATACACAAGCAAAAATTCTGCCATGCAATGGATTTATTTATAATCGGTTAGTTCATCTCATTTTACATCTTTGCGAACGAGCGACACAGAATAATTTTTACAACGAACTTTTATTTCGCATTAACATTGCGCATTGCACAGATGCGCATCTGTCTTTATTCTTTTCGTCAATTTACATAATATTGTTTTCACATTTTTCCAGCTGCATGACTGAGATTACATTAGTTTTTGGCAACGTTTCATTAACTCTCTAAGCAATTGTTGGCTTAAAGTACAAGACCATTGTACAACAATATGATCCTATCCTAATCATCCACATTATCGTTGAAAAAATGTATACCTATTATCTTTCTTCTTGATGATGCATTTCATATTTCACCTGTTTTAGCTTCTTCAGCTACTCCCATTTCTTTTACAATTTACAAATATGAAATATTGAATATATTATGAAGAACAAAAATAGTTCGCGAAAGCTCAAGGACATTTAGATTCATTTCGAGTCGAAATTCTCTATACGAAAAACTCCAAATTTATCCAACAGTTTTAATGAGTTTGCAATTACATCGTGCGTGAAGTTAAGGTAGATTAGGGATCTACCTCCTAAAATGCAATGTCATTTTATGTCCAGCTAGAAACACTAAAAAGATATAGCCCGCAATGATTTGCATTTTTCGTAACAAGACATCATAAATAAATTTTATGACAGGCATATTTGTAGTTCTAAAGAAAATATCAGGTTGCCGAAAAACGTGATTTCTCACGAATAGAAGACAAAATCGGCGGATTAAACTTTCATGAAAAGAGTTTAGAGTAGGTCAAAACTTACTCCAGAAAATTCCTAAAACTCCCGTGGTGCGGTGGTGTAATTTCGCGCTTGAAACGAAACTAATTTGCTGAAGATGACATTTTCACGAAGAAATTGCGCTTGTTAATAGGTACCTTTGCCTTCTTCTTTCCCGAGGCAATCTCTAGTATGCAATTACTTAGACATAAAGGATTTTTACATACGCCTAAATATAGGCATGAATTACAACAATATAATTGCGAGATAATTTCGTGTTCCAGAATAAAAGCTGCGAGTGGATTGTGGATCCACTGTCAGTTCTACATCTGCTGTCGATCAAGCGAATCTATATTTTCCTTGGATTGAGATGAGATAAAATTTTTAAAATGACGAGAGCATATATTGTAGCCCTATGCATTTGTGCAACATTAGCTCAAAGTCGAGGAGGGAATACTATCGAAAGTGAGGAGATCTCAAGACAACTCGATGATTATGGAATGTAAGTAAGCAGTTACGCAAATATTTATTGTAATAATTAGCAACTGAATTTGCATAAAAGTCAGCAGCCGAGTCGTCTGTCTTTAAGATTTTGATGCTTTTCTTCATTGCAGTAAATTAGGCGCTGAAGTGTATGAAGCCGTTTGCTGGCTCGAGTACCTGAAGACGTATCTACCCACCACTCGTGGGGAAAATTTTAATCGTTGTCATACACAAGGATTTTACCAAAGCAGAGTGATTTTGAACGAGGGAACGGACGAGGTACTTTAAGATTTAAGTTTCAAATCGCTACATGCATATTCATTTGTTACATATCTCAAAACACCCCGTTACTTAATTGGATTTTAGAAATACTTTGGTCATGTGTTGCTAAATTACGCCATGCCGTATCTACCTCCTGAGTAAGTGTTCTTCAAGAGTTTAAAATTTTTCTACATGGAATGTACCCGTGCAATTATGTTCTTTATCGTTTCTTTCTAGGTACATGAAATGTTCGCGTTATCTTCTAGAAGACCGTTACAAAAAACCAGAGACAAATTATAGCAAAGTTTTGAACGATACCAAAGTTGGAACGGGTTATCCATACCAGGTATTTATGACATGTGTTCCGTTCTTGTATTTTATTTTGTGAGAATCAGACTAATTGACACACAATTCAAACAGGCATTTGCGCACTGCATGGTCAAAATAGTGCACCAAAAATTCAATTCTTCGGGAATCCGCCATATCGTAAGTTATCTAGTTATCATAGCTTTTATTTTTAAACCATCTTGAAATGTCTACAAATTAATTTCTGCGCAATTTAGCATGACAAACTAACCAAAGAGATAGATTTTAAAGACACAATGCTTGAACGCGAGAATGAGTTACGTCAACTTCACGGCACAAAACCGCTTAAAATGAACGATGAGGTAAGTACATTGACTAAACGTAACTAAACTTTTGTTGCATTGATATTTAAAAGCCTATTAAGACGATGGAATTCTTCCTCTATACTTAGTTGACGAGTCGTGCTCAGAAATGGGCGGAACAACTAGCTAAAGACTGTCAAATGTATCACATATACTCTTCCCATCCTGATTATCGCTTAAATGGGAGTCGCCAGGGTGAAAATCTCTTTACCGGAGATCACATCCTAAGTCCGAAGGATGACGTGTCCTTACTCGCTGTTTCAATTTGGTTAGTTACGGGCTACCACGCTTAATTATAATTTTAAGCGAGTACTATTAATGACTGGTGAATGTAAGTTAACATCTTAAAACTAGGTATGAAGAAATCAAAGAATATCCATGGCCGGAATATAGAGGCTACGGCCATGATTCCCTCTTTCCAAGAATCGCACATTTCTCTCAACTGATATGGAAGGAATCTCGTGAAGTAACGTTTGATACTTTTAATTATGGATTTATTTATTAAAATTTTTAGAACAAATATTTACGTTAAATTTAAATAACTCGCAGGTTGGATATGGCTATGCAGCTAACTTAAATGAAAATTGTTCGAGATATTTTGTCGTAGCTCGTTACTTTCCTCCAGGAAATACTTATGACACCTTCAGTGAAAATGTACCACCTCCATTAAACACAAAGTAATAATAATAATTGTCTGAATATTTGTATTTATTTTTGTTTACTCGGTAGGTATTTGTTAAAGTATTCTACGTCTATGATCTTACTGCTTTTTTATAAAAAGTTTGTGTTGGTACATATAGAAACTTTGAGAATTTTCGAACAATCGGATTTTGTTATCTTTCTTAAGTACCTTAGATTTCGTTTTCAATAAAAGTAAATAACTCGCAGGTTGGATATGGCTATGCAGCTAACTTAAATGAAAATTGTTCGAGATATTTTGTCGTAGCTCGTTACTTTCCTCCGGGAAATACTTATGACACCTTCAGTGAAAATGTACCACCTCTATTAAACACAAAGTAATAATAATTGTCTGAATATTTGTATTTATTTTTGTTTACTCGGTAGTATTCTACGTCTATGATCTTACTGCTTTTTTATTATAAAAAGTTTGTGTTGGTACATATAGAAACTTTGAGAATTTTCGAACAATCGGATTTTGTTATCTTTCTTAAGTACCTTAGATTTCGTTTTCAATAAAAGTTTGGAATTTATTCCCTCAACATTGACTTCGACTCAATTGAGCTAACCTCCGTACTGAATTAGCATGGCCCTGACTCTGAATGGCTTTGTACGGATTCAAGCATTTTTGCAGATGCGAAGTCCATTTATCATCTTCAAGTCAATCATTTTCAGTAATAATCCTATCGTTCCTGCTGCTACTCTTCATCGCCCACCACCCGAAATCAGTAACCAGTCAGAGAGTAGGTGACAATCGTGGTTCTCCAGTAGCTCCTGGGATGGAACAGTCCTGTAAGAGTTGCACCTGCTCATCTCGAAGCATAATTGAGTACTTCGAAGAATCCTTCATAACTGCTGCAAGACTCTACACGAGAGCACCTCGCTTTGTTGAAGATGCTATCGATCGATTTGAATGTAGAAGTAAAATTCAACTTCCTCCAACCCTCTCAATTCAAATGTCAGAGAGTACGGATCCAATGTGGTATTTTAACAAAAGAAAAAGAAAAATGAAAAGATTGCGAAGACTGCGAAGAAGTGTAGACCACGATCTTACATGGAGGAGAAGAAGGGCACGCATGAAGAGACAACTTGTTGTGGGCGACCCAGATCCTGAAAAATTTGCTGAGGTAGTGGCGAAAATTCCGAGGTTATCATCTCATCATTACATCCCGATCGGACAAAGGGCAACTTTGCACTGTTTCGGAGGGGCGGACGAACAAGGAGTCCAGGAGGATTTGTATGGCTACAATAGGCGTTTTGAATGGCTGCATGCTAATGGGATGCCGATTACTGGACCACATGTACTCCTTGACGAATACACCGGAGATTTTACCATCAATTCAGTTAGATTAGCGGATGTAGGAATTTACAACTGCACCGTCGTGTTTGACGAAGAGGGAGAAGGTACTGAAATGAAAACGTTCCAGTCTCAATTGGACGTTGTAACGGCACCAATGATCTGGCTTAAGTTCGGGATTAGTTACAGCGTTTTTCGGTGTCGACACAGGGAACTTCTTCTCATTCAAGATCACATTCCAGAATGGATTCATCAATTCGCTTGCCATTTTTGTCCAGTGAGGAACGTTTCCGTAACTTGTGTGAACTTGGGGGAGCCATCGGCGGAAACAGGGAAATATGTCCAGATCAGCTTCGCCCTCAGTACTTTGGGATTCGAGAGACTTCTCATGTCGTACGAGCATTATTCATACTTGTGTGATATGGCATGTCTAGAGAAGATGCATTTGAAAATTCTCAATGTTACTGAGTCATCGATCATGAGCATCTTTGAATTACAAAGTAAGACAAAATGGTACCATTTTTAATTAATGACTCAATATCTTTCAAACATGATTTGTATTTCAAAGCGTAGTTAACGTGGAGCCGGTCGACGAAGCAATAACTACTTATACACCAGACGTGAGCACAAGGAAGCATAGTTTTACATTGGGGTGTCCAGCTGGATTTTTTACAAACTACAAATTGTGCTGTAATATAGCCAAACATATTGTTTAAACGTAATTACATAATATTATGCTAACGATGTTGTAAAAATTATGGTGTCCTTCAATTTCCAATTTCAGTTCCATGTGCCGCTGGAAAATATAGTCCTCATGGAAAGGACCAGTGCTTTCCCTGTCCTGAAAAATTTTTCCAGCCTAACCCTGGATCATCGGCATGCTTCCCATGTCCACGGGGCTATGCCACTCTAGGCGAAGGCGCACGTTCTCAGACTGAATGCGTTTTGGAAGCTTTGATTTCTTCAGTTAAATTCGCCAAATTCCATTGGACTATGGTCGTCCTAGCTGTACTTCTAATCCTGCTTATCGTCTTTATTCTGGTGATCTGCTTTTGCTATCCAGATTCTTCGATTGCCAAATGCTTACGGTTTGGTTGGTGTTGCAAAGGGAAAGGGAGTAGCTCGGAAACTCAAATCAGGATACCCGAGAGGGAAATGCTAATTATGTCAACCGATGACAACACGGATGTGGATGGATTGGAGGAGATTAAGGAGAAGAAGTTTACGACCTTTACTAGTTCCAATCAAACGAGTGAAGACGAGAGCGAGGGGAGGTCCCGATACTATGATAAGCTGATGCAAGGAGCTAAAAGGAAATACGAAAAATTCCAGGAAAAAGGCGTGTCCGCAGTTTTTGGTAACATAATGAAGGGTCGAAGAAAAGACGGAGCAGAAAATGAAGAAAATAATCGGGATGGGATAAAGGTGATCGGGAGACCCGCCGGGAGGTTATGGAAGGGAGGGAAAAAACAGTCTGATAATCATGGAAAAAAACATTCCACGGAAGATATGAGGGAAGGTGTTTGTATTAGGAAGCATAATGTTGACGAATGCAATAATGCTATGAGAAAAAAATGTTGGAACCAACTTGGAAAAGAGGCTATGCGCAAGGTTAAGGTGCCAAAGTTTCCTCGCTGAAGTGATATCAATTAGGTTCATTGGCAATTTTAGTTCATTTCAGACTTCATTGTCAGTGTCATTTTAATTTATTTATTAATTGAACTTGTTCTAATAGCTATTGATAAATGTATGTTACAACGTTAATAAAAGTAAGTATATAATCATGCTATGCTAGTACATTTACTGTAAACAACTTCGTAAATGAAGTGAAATGAATTTCTAAAAATGAAAAAGTTAAACGTCAATTTGCAATGTGATCGTTCAAAAGTCCCAACTGGCATCAAGACATTCCGTGCTCCGGCGCGCGATGCATTAGGAATTAAGAAAATGAATAAATGTTTGGGGAAAAATTTTCAGTGATTTAATAGTTTTTAATGGTGAACGCATATAATTTTAGCTGATTTTCTTTTTTATCGCTTAATAAAAATGCTTAGTGGAAATGTTTGCTATGAAAAGTGTGTGAAACGTAATAATGAGCATGAGAATGAGAAGTGGCACTAGAAGCACTGGAATATGATGAATGATGATTTGTCTCCACGCTGTGAGCGTTGTTTACACCAAAGCTGCATTAAGGGCGAAGTGCTGCTGCGTTGAAAATTCTCTGCTTGTCGGGGTAGTTGCTGCCGGACGATCAACCATGTATGGAATAGGAACAAGGAAGTAGAGCTAATGCTGTTGACCGAGGAAGGGGCCGCGGTGAAAGATAGCTATAACTCTCTTAGGGTGTTCGAATGCCTTGTGCCCGTTTGACATGTATGTAATTTGAACTTAAATTTAAATCACGTAAGTGTTGACGCTGATGATAACTGTGAAAAGCATTGATGATTAGCTAACCATATGGTCTTGTGATAATAAAACAGGAAGAAAGCTAAGTTTGCTCTAAAAATTATATGAATTAAATTGGATCATGTAGCTGAATAAACACGGCAGGTATATGTAGATAAACGATGAATGATGACGTTAAAAACTTCTTGAATGTGATTAATGTCAAACGTCAGTTAAAATCGCACATAGAAAATTATAAAATACATATGGGGGGGAATATTATTTCTCGCTACGCAAAACGCAATTTTTCGTGTCCAATTTCTTGGACGTTTCAGCTCTTGTCAAAACATTTCTTCTTCAAAAAAAGTTAGAACTAGAGCAACGACATTTTTTTCTTCTTAAAGATAAAAATGCAGGTATGCCATTTACACGAGGTACATAAAATTTCGATACCTTTTTTAATTTTTAACTAATTATTTATTGCTTGATGCGTCTTTTTCTAGGATCATGAAATTAAAATACATATAAAAATGGTAAAATTATCATCGAAGACGAAAAATGGAAAATTGACGATGAAAATGGGATGATACAATAAATGCAAACTCATACAAAACTCTCTTCGTCACTCTTTACGACTGTAGAAGCAGGCAGTCTATCCTAATCCTATATTATGAATCAGATTAAATCAATTTCCAGCAAATCAGAATGAGTAGGAATGTTGTCGAATTATGATTATCCTCAATATTGAAAGGACGTTGCGTCTTCTTCAAGCCTTGTCAACAACCAAACTATATTAAACTAATCGCTTATCATGTTTTGCTAATTACGTGCTTAGCCAAGCCGTAGCCGTGACCTCAATCCGTATTCAATAGTTATTTGATAGTAAAATTGACGTTTATAAAATTAGGAGTCATAAGTGGGTACTGGGTACTTTGGCCTTGCGAACAATCGAAAAACTAAATAAATCCCATTCGTGTCATCTGGGTTTGCCTGCCTTATCTTTATTGCATAAAATGGCTCGAATAGAAAGTAAAAGTTGTGTGAATAATCAAAGAATCGTCATCCAGAACCAGAAACCAAAGTTCAAACGTCTCGGAGATTTTATATTGCCCCATGCGGCATGTCTGCAAGATACTCACTTCAGGGACCACCACTACATTACAAAAGACAAATATTCCTCTCTTATCAGTATCTGTCAAGATAAAAAAAAATGTTGTACTAAATCATCTTCATTTAAATTCAGGGAAAGTCTTTATAGAGCTGAAAATGGCAAAGACAATGACATAGGTACACATATATTGTGAGAACGAAAATGCATAGTTTTTGCCAATCGTCAAGAGGCTTTGCATTTCATTACCTTCGTCATCTTACGAGGAAAACATTATTTGTGCTGTTTGCTCATTCAAGCCGATCCCGAAAACTAGTCTTTTTCTACAAATAAACGAAACAGACTTCGCTGAAAATATTCGCGATTCTAATTTTTTAAGCCAAAAAATGTTTTGGCATAAGAGGTTTTTTGAGGTGCAAGTTTATTGTACGACACTGTGACACCGACACCTACAGACATGGTCAGAACTTAAAGATCAATGTGTTGAGCTATGCCCGAGGTTACAATGTAAAAACTCGCGCAAAAAACTTGGCTCATACAGAACGATTTCGCGAGATCATGTTGAAGTCACTCGCCAGTAATTATGTGCACATATGAGCCTTGACTTTGCTTATTTGTCTCCCTTCAATATATTTTATGATGAGGATGAATACGATGGAAAAATTATGCAAATGCGCATGAGCAAATCTTGATTTTGTTCATGACTAACAATCCTTTTTTGAAAAAGAAGGGAAAATCGACTTTTGTCAAGTCAAACGATTAACAATGTCTCATGTCAAGGAAGAAAACACAGAAGAACAACAGCAGCTCGCAGAAATATTAATACAAATGTGCTGCGTCATCCTAATTGTTTTTTTTTGTGCGTATGAGAAACATACATTGCTTTGCGATGGTACTTCATCTTTAAAATTAATGTCTGAATCCTTCATAAACCAACACTTTATTTCTTAATAAAGTTTTATCAATACTCACATTTTTCTAAATCATAGTCATCAAAAATCAATACCCAATGGTTATTATTCTCTAACTTTTGTTAATGTTTAATGAGCTATGAAAAAAATATTCATTTTTAAGAGCGAGTGGGCCAGTTTGTTGCTTGTCGGTAAGGGGCTTATCTCAAAAGAAGCTACTCATTCAATCTAGCAATTTTATGGCATCTAAAGTTATTATTATTCCTGTTTCATGGGTTTGCCAAACAAAGATCTACGCGTTTTGCATAAAATACTCAAGTCATGAATCATGAACACGACTTAAACTTCAAAAAAATTCAATCTTTTCTCCTGTTTTGTAGGATTTTGATTCTTGATGAGTGAAGAATTCGCAATCAAATTCCTCATTTACATCTCATCATCAGATTAAACCAAGGGTCAATACAAGCAGAAGTCTCACTAGTATTTAACATGAATGTAAAAAAACATATTATTGTGGTAGTGATAGCTGGCAAATCTCTTGTACGCTTGCTACTTCTTTCCTCCAACTTTCCTTCACGATTTTCCTTTTAAGTACAATGAATTTGCACTATTCTCCCTACACGACCTTGAAACATTAAAAAGATTAGCAAAGTACAAAATGCTTTAATTTTTACATTGTAGACTTAGGTAGATCTTAATTTTGACTTCTGTCAAATTTCCAACAATATCCAAAATATAATTTGGCTTGATTAGGTACGCGAAGTACACTTGCACAATACTCCAAAACAAAACAAACATTAACGCTCAGCTCAGCTTAACCATAAATATCCATTAAGTCTCAGCAGGATACAAGCTGGCCCGCTCGTATCATTTTAGGTAGTCTCAAAAAGCCGTTCTCTATTCAAGCAGAAAGAAATAATTTTTTCATCATAATCACATATTTCCCATCATGATCATTATTACCAAAAGAAGTCATTAACAAATTTCTCGTATAAATCATTGTCACAGGGAATTATAAAAAAGAGACTTTTTATGAAAACGAGCATACTTTATGAAAAAAGTCTTCGACGATGACTATGTAATTGGCATTTCCGTCAGTGTGTCAGGATGTCTGTCGAATGTAGCCACTTTTCTCTTTGACTGGAATATGATATTGAGTTGAAATTTGGTACAGAGTACATCTAGCTAATCAAAATGGTTCCAATCGAATTTCAGGTCAATTCAACGAACTAGTGGGGACTTATCGAGATATCCGTCAGTTTGCAACACTCAATATCTGTCTCTATTCCCTTCGTAAAATATTTTTTAAATGACAGATATTTCCGTGGTTGTTTTTGCAAATAAATAATTTAAGTAGTTGCGATTGCTTTAGATTCATATGTGATCACCTCACTCAGTTCAATGACAGTGTTGCGGACTTGGACAGACGTTTCTCATCATCCTCCCTCATTGTTTTACCGATTTTAATCGATGGCGATTTTCACGAGGTTGCTGCGAGATAATAAGTAGTATATTGTCTTCTTTTTCATCTTCTCGTCCTCTGGCATTTTTCTCACCGGAAGAGATTATTCAGAATTTTGTAGTTGTATTTTACGTGAAATATATATTTTTCGCATACTTCATGCTACGTATCTCGCTTTAATTATAATTACATGTTGACATAAAGCAACCCGGAACCCCAAACCAATCTGCACTGTTGTTAATTTCTTTCCTTTCTTTAAAAACATCATAATTAAAAGAACATCTTAGTAGATTCCTTCTCAAAACATACTCATATTATGATATTCTGCCCTCTCTGCTTGCTTTATGATTCTTAATATCTTAATAATTCATTTCGTGCATGAAATTCTTTTGTAGGTACATATATTGACTAATTCATCCAAACAATACAAATATAGACTTTTAGAGGAATAACGAACAGGTCGTCGTGAACAAACTTGTCAAACACTACCATTCATTATTACCAACTTCCCATTCATCAATTTATTTTTACGCACGCACATGGGACGAAGATTGCTATTGCATCGATTAAAGTTTGTGTTCAGGGTGTGCAAAATAGCATCGTAGATTGTAGATATAAAATCTTATTGGTTTCATTCAAAGGCAAACGAATTAAATCATTTTTTAAACCGATCCCTGTTCATTGTTGTACGTGAATGTACTTAACATTCAAACAAAAGTGGAACCTGTCAGACTCTTTTCTGATGAAGCATGTAAAAATTTTCTGCGCATAATTCACAAAAAAGAAATTAGATAGAAATATAGAAGATACACAAGTTTGGATAGAAGTATAGAAGCTAGAAAGAAGTTGCACTAGGAATGAATCAAAAAATACTTTACTAAGAACGATACAGGGTCCTGCAATGCAATGTCATGTGCAACGCAACTAAATTACATTTTGTTTAGGAAGAAAGAAATGTACGATATTATTAAATGCATAAAGAGTGTAAAGTCAACCTGTTGGTCATATCGCAAGAATAAGGTTGATATGACATGACATGCGAGTATAAAGCGAATCTTCCTACAACACAATATGAAAATTGAAAAAATTCGCGTTGAAAATAGGAAGGAAAAGGGAAAATCTTGTTTGTTTACTACTATG
>JAHZNI010002734.1:0-15132 GCA_027744415.1 Seira ritae
AGAATATGATATGAAGCTAAATTTAACCAAACATGTTGTCATGACAACCAAGCATTATTTGTGCAAATATTTAGCTGAATAAAATTGGACGGAATAATGAACTTCCTAATCAATTTGTTCAACTATATGAGTTATCCATTTCAATTTGTCTGTTTTTCGTATTGTTGTCCAATTAGTCAATTCTGATTCTCATGAAGTTGCCGCATGTGGGTTTTTTTGTCTTGTACTTTGAACTTTAGGAAGTTAAACTTAACTTATTTCAAGGTGAAGATTGTGAATGACCACTTCTTGCAGCTGGCTATAAAGACGCATCGTACGATGAAGCAGTAAATATTTCGATATGTACTTTATATTTTATATTTATTACATTTCGATTTAGTTTCTTCGAAGGTCTCCAGAAAAAATTAGGTTCATTTTATGAATAAGCCTTGAGCAGGGTGCTCCACTATAAATGCTCTTAATCCTTGAGCCTTGAGATTGCATATCATAAATCATAACTCATGTCACGTTGTCGCTGATCCCTATCCCTGTCACCATTTGATCGTAGGTCACCCCAGCTAGCAACGATTCACTGATTCAGAATGTTTGCCAGTTAGCAAAATTGTAATAGCGAAATTCAACAGGAAGTGTCGTTTTTATTATAATGTTTCAGTGCTAGCATCACATTCCTATTCCTGCAGAATAACAGTGGAATGACTATGACTAATGAGATCATAATATAAAAAGTATATATGTACGTGTGTATTTTAGTGTTTGTAACGATTAGTTTGAGAACTTCTACATTCCTTTCACATAATAATTGAATGCATCATACAAATTTAGTGTACGTACACATTGATCTTACTTATTTTATTTATTACAAGTGATGTACAAAATGGTCGTGTCATAAATGAACAAGGAAAAAGCTATAAATGGGGAAACCCTACTAAATGATATCCACCCCTAAGCAATATTCAGCATACCTAATTTTGTTTCCTTTTAATTTTATTGCAATCAACAGCTAACTTTATCCTGTCTGGTAGCATGAGGGTCTCGTCGATGGTCAATGACCATGTTCCACACCAGGTAATAAAGGATACTTTTGAACCATTGCATTCCACGGAATTTCTGTGGTTCTTTAAGAATGACCTCAGGAAGAGGAAGTATTAAAGTTCGTTTAAAAACTCTTCGTAGGTTGAACTTTTTGAATATTTATTGATTTCTTTTTAGATGCGATGAATAAACCCCGTCCCTCTGTACTTCCATTGAAGAAAGCAATCCGTGTATCCCCACCCACTCCGCCACGACTTTTTTCGTTCAGTTCATTTCGAGTTAAAAAAGATCAACGCGAAAGTGAATTGACTGTCGAATCTACTTCTGGAAATCGACGAAGGACGTCTTCTGGTGATTGTGAATATTCGTCTAACTTTGATCCAGAAACTGTCTTGCAGATTCATGACCCATCTACTACAAATTCTTCATCGCATTATGGAAGGGTATCGACTTTTAAAACCTTTGGATCTGAATCGGCTCCTACTAGTCCTTATAATCAACCTGATTACCACTTTTTAAGAGGTACTAACTTTTCGCTATGAATCTGAATCCAAGCAGTTTTAAAGTTTCCGAGAATTATACAATTTTACAGGATTCTTAACGTTTTTACAGTACCAGTTCGTACGACCACATTAAATTCTGTCTCACTTTCTAATACTGCAAATTCAACTTTGCGGAGCGATTATAACGACTTGCAAGGGGAGAACGGTAGGGGATCCAATAGCGCGGAGTCTGAAATGCAGAAGGTGAGTTGCACAGATTTTATTTTTATCGTTTTGTGGCTTTAAATGACATTGAAACCAGAATTAAAATTATTTGGAAAAAAATCATAATTATACGTTCCAGGGATACTTTGAGAAGAATGGTGTAACAAATCATTCAATAAGTGACGTAACCGATTTACACAGTAAACCGCCCTCAGGCATAACTCGTCATCAAACTTTGCGAAGTAATTCAGAACCCCATGGCCATAGTTATTATGGAAGTGGGTCAGAAGTAAACGTTGGTCCCTCCAGTCATGGCATTTCAAACATTTATGGTAACAATATCGTTTTGGAAGATCAGGGAATTGACATGAGTCAGGTATGTTTTTGTTCAGTAAATCTTGAAACTGACAAGATACAGTTTGTAGCAAAATACGAATGCGATAAGGAAATAATGTTTCATAGAGCCCTGGACATGAAAGTCCAAGTTCCACTGTGTCCTCTAACACCATTTCTGTCAGCGGTGGCTCAGGCGTGAGTTCAGCTGGCAGTGGAAGCACGGGACACAGTCGTAACAGCGCTGCAAGTTTTGACTCTGGACGAGCTTCCTCCTCTCTTTATCAACAAGGTGTTCGATATTCTGGCCTTTCCTCTGAATCTTCTTCTACTGGTAGCTGCCGCCATTCGTATCACAGTTCCTCCTCCAGTTTAGGATCCATTCCTCCTGAAGAAATATGTAACTTTGATGTTTCCTCCATGGTTGCGCAAGGACTTCCAGATTCCGAAATATTGAACGCTTGGTTGACTGGTGTACATTTTGAGTGCTACTATCAAAATTTTATCCAAGCCGGCTACGATATGCAAACTATTGTAAAAATGACCCCAGAAGACTTGAATGCTATTGGCATCACAAAACCTAATCACCGAAAACGTTTAAAGTCGGAAATATCTCAACTTATCATTCCAGATGGCCTTCCCGACTACATTCCTGTAATTTTTTCTCGGACAAATCTTTTCTGTTTATTTGATTTTAATGAATTTTTTAAAAACCAGTTTTGATCTTTTATAGAGTACAATAGAAGAGTGGTTACATGCTCTCCGAATGGATGAATATACGGACAAACTGAAAGCTCAAGGATACACAAACGTCCGGCAAGTTACCAACATAACTTGGGAAGATTTGGAGGATATAGGAATATTGAAGTTGGGTCATCAAAAGAAGTTTTTGTTGGCTATAAAGCGGGTTGAGGATATCTTGTCAGGAAAACGCTTACATACGACTGGGACGCAAAATCATCATCCATATCATCCATCGATGGTCAGTTAAATTTTAAAAATTGTCTATTGTGTCAATTGTGTGATTATTTCATTATTGTTACTCCATCAGATTATATTTGATGATTCTCATTCGCAATTTATTTTCAGGAATGTTACTCTTCTGCTACTCATCGAAGTCCCCATTTAATGAACCATGCATCACAGATGCCTTATTCGCAACATAATCCGAATCACGGAGGGCAGATCCCTTCAGCTGCTAGAGGCTATAATATGAATTCAAATTCCTATCAAAAGGGGTTCTCGTCTCAACAATCAGTTCCTCCTTTCAACTCCTGGCGCCAGCAGCCAGTAAATAAAGAAGATCACTATTCATACCATCATAGCGAAGCGATTTACTCCTCAACCGATAAGCCTCATATGCAATTGCTTACGCATCAACCTCAAATTCATCAAGAAAAGAAACCTCTCGTAACAAATGGGATATCTCCAGAATATCACCCAGAGGTGATTGCTATTCATGTTAGAAATGAGCGTAGACCTTCTGCAATAGCTGAATCTGGCGTGGAGCCGATTTATGGAACTTCATCGTTTCAAGTTCCAACTTCAAGTCAGAACATGCGGAGTAATTCACAAAATAAATGGACGGCAGAGGATGGCGAAACAACGCCGACAAACGAGGTGGATGAAAAGGCTACAAGCAGTTCTCATTCCATGATGGAACAACCTTCATCTATTGTGGGAACCTCAACGTTACCACGACTTATGAAAAACAAAGCCTTTGGAAAGACTGCGGCTGGAGTAGCGACACCAGGAGCAAATGCAAAAGGAATAAGCGACACTGCTGCTGCTGGCTTAGACATAACCTACCAAGATCAATGTCCACCGGCATCGACGCAATGGCAACAGCATCAGTCAGCTTCTATGGATGGTTACAAAAGTTTACCTAAAAATATGGGTCGATTCCAGAGTACTTTCAGAGGTACTGGAGGCCCCACTGCAGGGAAACAACAGCCTCCACCTCCTCCTCGAAGGAGTTCATCTACCTCTCAAGAGGGTAGACAAGAACCATTTAGTACCTTTCATCCTGCTTCTGCGTCGTTGCTTAAACAGCCGTCTGCCAACTGGCCTTCTAGTAGTGATCAAGAAGACCTGCCTGCGCCTCCACCACCCGAGGATTTAGCTTTGATAAGTAAATCCTCTTGTGAAACCTCCTCGTCTGTTCCTACCGCAGATTCTTCTCAGTGTAATTATAACGTAAATAGTGCATCGAACTCAGCTAGTCTAATTGGTTCATCAAACAATGCTGCATCTTCATCACCAACCGGATCTTCGAACTACCATCAGTACACCACATATGCTAACAACACAAGTACAAATCTTGCTTCTCACAGTAACACTCGTCATTATCCATCCACTTCTGTTGCTTGCGGTAGACTTCGTGATCCTTCACCTGGGGCGTGCGACACGGATTCGACAAACTTCTCGTCTTTGGGAGTACGAAGAAATGGTTCTGATGCCAGCTTTAAGGTATTCTTATTTTTATTGTTCTATACAATTTGTATTCCTTGATCATTACTGTAACTTTAAACAATTTTCTTTGGCATTCGATAATAAAAGCCAAGTAGTCGAACATCTCAGGGCGCTCCGCTGGATGGTTTGTATGGTACTGCTGCTAATCCAACTGCCGGTAATTTAGAATTTTTGTTTGATTACCTTTCTGTGACATATTCAGATCCAAATTATATCGAGTTAGACCGAAATATTAAATTCTCCTTAGGTGAATCAATAGAGGCTGGAGATGTTCTAAGTGATATAGGCAACATGCTGGCAGATCTCACTGACGAACTTGATGCCATATTGCAACAAGAAATGGACTCTCTCAACAAACGATAAATGTCTTCTTGTCTAGGCTTCGGAGTCGTAGGGCAATGAATACCTAAATTGAAGAAACCTATGCATTAATAATGATTGGATTAGTTTCTAAAAAAATATCAACCTCAGTCAATAACTTCTGACATAATTTTGCAAAAAAGAATCAATTTGTTTGTATGAAGTGAAATCTGAATATTATTATCTTCGACACTTGATATAAGTAAGAACATAAACCGGTAGTTCATACTTAGGTGAGTAACGTGTACTGCAAAAAAACTATTTAAAAAAATTAAAAATACCAGCAACAAATAATGTACTAATATGAATTAACGAATGACTTATGCTAACTAACATTGTTAGAATTGATAAATATCTAGTAAAATTACGATTAACATAGAGCGAATAATTCAAAAGTAATATTTTTGTTTGAAAACTGACGACAATGGACTTAATATCCTGTGGTTAGGATTTGGAATCGTTTCAATTAAAATTCCGAATCGGTAGAAGACTTTGGTAGTACGCATATAACGAACTATAACTGTGGTAAATGATTTGAGACTTTGTTTTACATGCTGTGTACCATTGCAAGAGCCTAGTAGGCATTGATTTACAATACATCCAGAAATGTTTAATTTTTTTACGTATAATATGTTAACGAAAAATTAAGCCTGGGTTCGTTTTAAGAAATCGTAATTCAATTCCTATTTTATGGTTTAGCTAGTGTAGATTTGATTGAACCATGTTTAACTAAACACGTATTAACCCACATTCACATCACGCAACGGAAAAATGGAACTTATCATCACGCTACACACCATAAATTATAATCCTTTTTAATTTATTACTCAAATAGACTGTAAAACATTGGCATAAATCGTTAGCCGGACCTGTTGGTTCACAAACTAAATAATAAATTTGTTAGGCAATAAAAGTATTATGTATTCGCTTTGTGTTCGCCAGTATTTATTGATTTTCGGCAGCTGGTGGATCTTGCACTAAATTACTTGTCGCTGGTTTCACGAGGTTAGGATCATATGGCTGGCCTTTGAATGGAGAACCTTCCGCGTTCCACGCCTGTTTCATTATATCTTGCAACCTCTGAACAAAATGAAAGAAACAAGATATTTAAAAACTATTCACCAGTCAAAATCATAAAATTGAGCTAGTTTTTCACCAGTTCTTCAGAGGTAGGAAGGCCTTTTAGTTTCTGTTCCTGATTCCAAACGATTTCCTGAATTTTGGCTTGCTCTTCGTCGCACAATTCTTCAAGAGGACGTACAGCGTCAATTTGAGTTCGGTCTATCAGCTCTTCCCCATCGAATAAATGATCCCACCACCTTCATTATAAAATCATAATATACACGGATTGATTCGAAACATTTTCTTTGCAAAGAGACCTACTAGAATAGAACTTACTTCTCCCTTGCTTTCTGTAAACTCAAAAATATACTCTCGCTTGGATGCAAGCTCCAATAAGATTCGTCCTTTACAATAGGATTGGATAAAGTCCAGTCAACCAAAACTGTCTCCGGATTTGAAGAAACAACAATTCTTATTCTTCCTGATGTAATATCCACTTGAACATCACGCTTTCTTTTAATTTCTTCCCCTACGACAACGGTCACATCCAAATCTTTAATGGACTGCGACCAAGAATACTTGTCTGTTTTTCGGCCGTTGTAACTATTAAGGTCTCCCTTCTTTTCTTTGTCCACACCCTTTGTACTCCTTTCTTTGAGGCTTCCACTGGTCTCACTAGACTTTGTTTCATTGATAGCTTTATCTTTTGAGAGCGGTCGTATAGATGTTTCTTGAGATTTTGCCTGAGCTTGTGAAGGAGACTGTGAGCGAAAACTCTCCCACTTTTTGAATTTGTTGATTATCAACTTTGCTGCAATCCCTGGAGGAAATCCAAACTTGGATTCTTCATTTGTGCTCACCACAAAAAAATCGGTTCTAAATCGAAAGGATCGATCAAAACAATTAAACAATATATATGTACGTCAGACCTATTTCCGAACAATTTCGGACACTTCCACCTACTTTTCCTGAAAAAAAAATTCCTAAAAAATTTCCTTAAGTGACTAATGCCCATATTTCTTTTCAAACATTTATTATATTATGGAAAAATTACGAGCAGGTGGGTTGTATTAATCATGGAATTGGAAACCGTTACCTTCGGGCAAGGAAACTAAAAAATTCGTCAATAAACTTGTCAATGTTTCCAGTAGAATGAAGGATAGATTCAAACGCACGATCATTTTCAAACGAGCTCATCTTGAACCGAGTGTCTAGTTTTAATAATTTTCACTCTACTACAATATATATTAGCTGGTGGAACTGATGGAGTTTAAGCAATTTGATAGCCGATTTCAGTTGAAATGATGGTATATTATGTACTACTGTATTATTATATACTTCACTGCGCTTATTGCGTTTTTAGAAAATATGGGAATAAACAACTTTTTTTTTAAATTGTTGACTTAGTTCATTCACTTTTTATTCAGCCAAGGTAGAAGAATGACTTGTTTCTATTCAAATATGGCATTGAAAAATACAGATTAAAGTACAAAAAATCATGATGTTAAATTACGGGAATAAACAACTTTTTTTTTTAAATCTCACATTTGGCTTTGTTTACAAACATGCATAAACTTTCATAAGATGATCTTTCATATGAATTTTTTCTGTGCATTTTATGCCGCCAAATGCACTCTTTCATGCACCCTATGCACTTCATACATACATTTTGTACTGGTATGGTAAATGCACTCACACTTTCCTTCTATCTGATCTGTCCAACCGGGATCATATGACAAGGCAAAATGCCTATAACCTTTGATCTTTGATGGATACATACATACATGTGGTCAGATCGGATGTATGTTGTTGTGGCTCGTTGACTGTTGACGTTTTTATTCTGGAAAACAAAAGCAACTAGTTTCTTTTTTCTTTAAATCGTGTATTGCACTGAAAAATTAAAATGGAGAAAGGCGGACCATCGTGTGAAATTGTTGACTTAGTTCATTCACTTTTTATTCAGCCAAGGTAGAAGAATGACTTGTTTCTATTCAAATATGGCATTGAAAAATACAGATTAAAGTACAAAAAATCATGATGTTAAATTACAAACGTATGTTATGTCTCACATTTTGATTCTTGCAGGCCAACGACAATACATGATTCACCAGCGCAAGCTATCAGTATTAAGTCTCTCCCATCTTCCCCCGCAGCAAGTATTCCAAAAAGCCAAAGTTTCCCAGTCAGGAAGAAAGTTCCAATTAAGTCGGCTCCTTTAAAACCGCCCGATATTGGAAATGTGTCCTTATTTCCGTCCGTGGAAGAGTCCGCTCTGATTGACAGCGAGACGTCATCCCCTCGACGTGTACCGCTTCGCAGTGCCATAACAAATGTAGATAGCGGAAACGCTTTCACTGAAGCTCAACTACCGCCAAAGGCCAGTGCAAGCCTACCATCTCTGCATGAAGGAAAGTTGAGAACTCTGGAGGCGAAACTGACGGAGCCTTTAGGAAATCGACCTCAGCCGGAGCCAAAAAATGCTGGTCGGCGAACAACTTTAAACGAGCTTCCAGTTACGCCAAGTCGAAAAACTCCTCGTTCTACAAAACTATTTTCGGAACTTAGCCCGGAGCAAAGGGAACGATTGGACGATTTAGCAGTGAAGTTTTCTAATGCCATTGATTTTAATGAGTGTAGAAGTGTTTTAGACGAGCTTGAATTTGTTTTCCAACTTTTCAATACGTCCAGTCCAATAGCGAAAATGTCCCAATCTTATCCGGAATCCGGTGCGGCTGGATTTCCTCTCACTTCGACAGCAGAACATGCATACTTTGCGATTAAGATCCTTTTGAATCAGCTAAATAAAACGTGCTTATCACTTCCTGTTTGTATAATTCAACAAATCGTTGAGAACTACGCCCACAAGATTCCGAAACCCGTACGGAAAGTTATTGAAGACTGGATAATTACCCAGAAAAAAGAAGCAGCTAAGCGTGCCATTATTAATGAAGAAGTATCCCCTGAATTATGCAAAACTGTAACTTTTAAGAGCGAAAAAGATGGCAGGGATAATTTCCCTCATCAGACAGATTTTCATGGGTTTTGTAAGCAACGTGATATGTTTTACTCAATCAGAGAAAACTGGAGTGAATGTTCAAGTGGCATCAGTGCTAACAGTGGAGGAGTAATTTTAGATCGGAACAAAGCGCGCATGAGTTTCCCTCCTGTTAGCTCAGCTTCCTCTTCACGCGTCGCTACCGATTCTTTGTCGTTTAAGGTCCAGTCTTTATTTCAAATTAATAGTAAATCTACAAATCTATTCCACATGGCCTCCTTGTTTGTATCACACTATTTACTAGAGGCTAGATCCCTTGAAGTGGGTGGGGTTCCAAAGGATGATGACATGAAAGAATTTTTTCAGTCAAATCCCAACAAGCTTTTACAACTTAATAGCCGATTTTCAACAGGGTCTGGAGAGACGATAGACAACGACAAGAAATCAAATTTGGCATTTCATAAAGAGTTTTTACATAGCAGTGGACCAAAATTTGTCCAACATGTCATTGATAGGCTTGTCACGGAATTGAAAACGGTGAGGGTTCATATTGTTGATAGATGTGTACATTACATGATTATGAATTACAAGATTTAAATGAACTCCGCTCTTTTGTTTTCCAAGGTTGCGGACAATATGGATTTCGATGATCAACGCAACCCTATTCAGCTTTGTCGATGGATTAAGGATGCTGCTCACCTTGCGAGACTTCTAGGTTTTACCCTGTTCCTTCCATATAATGACGAAAACGGAAAGGAATGTGATAGGCAGACCACTGGAAAGATTGTGAATGAGTCGATATTTCGCGAACATGTTCGCATTAGAAAATACCAGACGCCGCCCATAGATTTGAACCATTATATTGAGAATGCGTGTCGCACAGGAAGGCTTACGGCCTCATGTCCATGGGTGATCGAATATCTGATTGCTTGCGATCCAGTAGCCCTCCAACTTCCTTGCTACTTACCTGTTATATTGACACTTTATTCCCTGAATAGGTTCATTCTAAATGTCAGTGTGTCGTCGACGAAAATATATTTCTTGTCAACTTCAAATAAAAACTTTTTGCGTTTCTATATGGGGGTGCTGTTTTCCTCAAGAAAATTCCCTGACTCTGTTTTTTCGTACCTTCAAAATCAAAAATGCAAAAAACGGCTGGATAGCAGTCATAGTTTGAATGATGCTGTTGTTGACTCTTTAGACGAAATTGGATATCACTTAACTGAATATTTCTTCGAAGAGAACTTCAGTCGTATGAAGAGGATTCTGAGCTGGGGTAAATTGGAAGTTTCTCATCCTGCAATGACTGGTAATCATGAAAATCGATCGAATTCGATGATTTCGTAAATAAACTCATGAACTATTAATTTCATTTAGGCTGAACTTTGAACTATGAAGTATTACCATTTTCTTTGTTCTTGTATTGCAGGTGGCATTCGACATATACGACCGATTCCAGCTACTGATAAAACTGTGCCGGTCTCCACAACTCAACTATCAAAAGAGAAAGTTGTGCAGACGCATTTAGAAACTACCTTTTTTGACCTATATCCGGCAGCGATAAAACGTAGCGTGGATTTCACATCAGAAAGAGTGGCTGCAAATTTTATAGCGTTGGCGAAATCGCAAATATTTCCAAATGCAAGAAGCACGTTGTGCAATCAAGGGGTTTTTGGCGTTCGAGCCGCTGAAAAGTGCAGAGTGAAAGTGGCTGAGGATATGTCCAAATACTTTATTGAAAAATGTTCACTAGCTATTAAATTATTTTTGGAGCAATCAACAACCCCTAGTGTGTTAAAAATATGTCAGAGAATAGCGATTCGCAAGGCAAAAGAAGTCGGCAATGAGTGGATCAAGAATTACATCACTGCCGGTAAGAAATTCTGTAAGATTTTATTGCATGCATAAATCCTAGGTATTTATGCAAAATTTTCATTTCTGGATTTAAAGGGATGTTTCCAGACACGGGCTCAGAAAGTTTTGAGACGTTATCCTTACCTCAGCAACCTTCATCGTCGTCATCGGTTGTCCAAAAAATTAAAGTTGCGAACGAGGACCCTCCTTTCGAAATACTTATTTTAATTCATCGCATGAATCGTAAACTACAATCTCGTGAAATATTTGACCCTCAGCTTATTGACAGAGTTTTGTCATGTTCCAGTTTTGACAAATCAATGTGGGTATTCAACCATCTAATAGAGTGGGGAATGAATTTAATAACGTTTCAGCCAAAGGCTTTAAATAACGATCGAATTAAGCAAATGGTAAACTTGTGGAAGCGCTTATGGAACCCTGGAACAAAACTTATAAATGCCAGAAACCTGATGATATTGACGAATTCGGTAAACCAGAGGGATAGCTGGATAATGTTAGGTACTGTCACGCAGCAGTTAATTGCCGAAGGAATTATTAACGTGAACGATTTGGAGCAGCAATGTCTTGCATTGCTTAGTGAAGAATGGCCAAACGAAACTCATCGGAGAATTTCCGAGTTTTTGATTCTACTCTTAGAAACATTCCGTGGACGAGCTGAGAGTCAGAACGATAGCAGTGTTCAGGTATTAGACTGGGTTGCATGGTTGTGTTCGGGTCAACCAGATCAAGAATAAAGTATCAATTTCTGATTTCCCTAGTATGTAGTTAGTAGTAGGAAATAGGGACTAACGAAAAAGCATTGTGAAGATGTGTACCTTACTTAAACAAAGTGCGAAAAATATTTAGCTAGTTAGTGTGTGTGTGCTAAATTTAGTTAATTTTGAATTGGCAGAGAACAATTAAAACTGATTTTTGTACTTTTACTTACATTATTCAACAGGTCAATGCAGTGTAAGTCTTTGCTGTATGACAGCGGTATTTAATTGTAGTTTTTAGTTGATAGTAGTTGTTTGCTTATGGATTTTTATTACTTAGATTTAACATGTATATCAGGATTCATTCTTAATATTTTATTTGAATAAATTATTAATCATATAACAAGACATACTTGATTTTGATTTCAACTTATACACATTATTAAATGACTTCATTAGTACTTTACTCAATTTCGGCATTTGACTAACTTCATATTCATTTTAGTAACAGACTAAAAATTGCGACAATTTTCAGTAGGGCCCTCATTTTGCCAAACCCAACAAATTAGTTCCTCATTTCCTTTAGAAATTGGGAAGCTTAAAACACGTTATTTATATAAGCCATAGGCGATTTGGTTAATATTGCTGATATTTTTAGCTTAAAAGTATAATAAATACATTATATATTATGTAATATTTCACGCTATACTTTCTTGGCCTCTTATCGTTGTTGATCCTGTCTGATCTGTCTAAATTTCATGCAAGGCATATTAAACATTGCGATACGGACCGAGATGGGCAGGCGACACGGCTTACAACCTTAAAAAAGTGACATGCCCATGCCCACGGCCCGTCATGACTAACATAAAGTAAAATATTACACGATACTACATTATTCCCAAATACAAAATAAAAAACACTGAATCGCTAAAATTCTTCGAACTTTTAGCACGTCGAGGTGTTGTTTTCCCACATTTTCGATCCGAGTAATTGCGTTGTTGGTGGTTGTGGTGCTGGTTGTCGCTTAACTGATGAATTAATTGCCGCTATTAATAAATTAAAATCAAGACATTTAGTCAGACGCTAGACGCTAGTCAGACAGACGTCAGTCGTCAAGTAAAGATTGCTTGAGTCTGTATCGTTACCGTTTTTGCTAGGATAGGTTTTTACAATTCCAGTAAAAATTCCTGGGGGAGGCAGTTCTTCCAATGTAGGAAATAAATGACCAAATCTGGACTCTAAATCCACGCCTTCAACATAGAGAGTGCATTATTTTAGAGGCTCACGCATGAATTAGTAACAAAGAATAGACATTTAAGACATACCTGGATAAACCGATGGAGACGAAGATCCTGATCCGGAACTAACAGAGTTTATCGATACCGCAGAGTTTACACTTCGCATTGACGAATTCCTAGTTGGTGGCGGAGGAGGTGCTATTCCTGATGGAACTGGAGGCAACGGGCCTAACGTTCCATTGACTCTTAGTTGAGGAGGTGTCGGAGCAGGGCTAATTCTATGACGAGGGGGTGGAGGAGCAGATGAGGGTGGTGGTGGAGGCGGTACATTGGGTGGCGCTTTGTTCGGCGGGGGAGGCGGCCGAGCCGAAGGTGGTCGCAACGGTGACATTCTAACGCGCGTTACCCCGTTCTGTAATTTTGCATTGAAACAAAATAAGTGAAAACTGTGAGTGTCAGCATTTACTATCAATAGATATCCAAAGTAAACAATATGTGATGCGTACGGCGATTATTCTTGGAGGAGGCGGAGGTTGTCCCGAAGCATTCATTGCAGCGAATTCGCGACCAGCGGATCTTCCCATCGTTCTATATTCAATACTGGCGGCATTGGGAGTTACCGGCGACGCTGTTCTTGCCATTCGCATACTTTGGGCCCTATTCACGCTTGTTCCACCCGCTGAGGGCGGAGTTGCAGGTATTGAAATTGAAGCGTCTGAATTCCCACTTCCAGAGTCAATCCCATCTGCAGGAAACGGGGGCGGTGGAGGAATGTAAAGACTAGGCAATTTTGGAGGGGGGTTGGGTTTAACGCTTTTGGCACCTCCTCCGTTGATGCCAGGAGGTTTTGGAGCAACTGATGGCTTTCCATAATTTACTGGCTTACGATCCGTTATGCTATCGCTGCTTGGGCCGGATGTAGTCTAATTTTGAATGGATTATAATAGAACGAAATTCATCAATAACACAGGATGCAATACACAAGCCGCTGAGAGTTTTATAATAATCTGTAATTTATCAGGCATAATTCTCACATTTGATAGGGATGGCTTCAAATTTGACGGAGGGGGTGGGGGAGGTGGTGGTTTATTTGAAAGCGACATATGAATACTAGATGGGCTCGTGCTGTGACTTCCGGGTCTCGTATCACTGCTCGTGAAATGATTACTTGAATGATATGAATTAACACTTACAGTCTCTCCGGAGCTATGAGCATTATGATTTGTCGTCGAAGGGGAAACTTCATTTCTGTGAAGTGTATTTCCTCTGCTTCTAGTTCCCGAACTTCCAACTGGTTTTAACTTCGGAATTCCTCCCGCAAATAAATCTCCTAAACCAAGTGGTCCCGGACCTGCCGACCGTCCGCCACCAAACCCACCGCTACTATTATTACTATTCGCTCCCACTGAACCGCTTCCTCCAGAGGGTGACCTTCCGTTATTTTTATTAGCTAGAAAAACAGATCAGTAAAACTCTCAGTCTCAATTACTATAAATTCATAAGAATCGTGATCATGAAGAAGGAGACTGAAGCATACATGGATGGTATGCATATATGTAGGATTCATAAAACTACACGCGTCTAGTCAACTTCGCCTACTATTTTCTATTCAAGGACAATTTCTTTAAGCAAACATGGAAGTTTTAAGACTTATGTCAGTAACAATTATCGTCAGTACATGAATTAAATAAGCCTCTATTTAGATTTCCCTACCTTCATTTTTGTTGAGCGTACTACAGTCAATGTCACTTTCAAACCAATCAAGTTCTTCTTCAGAGAAATACCGAAAACTGATCAACCTCACACTTCCCATGTTTGATTAGGTACTGATTACACACAATTATCTCAACAATAGATGCTTTAGTCCAATTAAATTCAAATTCGGTGGCCATATGATGAATTTTCTTAAGTAACCATTAAACACTCCCACTGACACCGGGACTCAATGCAATGGTATGAAAAAGAAACTCGTGAGGTTTTGTAATATTCGTGAGCACTTCGAACTTCATAATAAGCAACTGACTCAATCTATAAACTATTTGTTTGATAAGACGAGAATTCAAATATAAAAGCATGAAAGTATATTGGACCATTTAAAGTCTTTTCAAAACATTAATGCTAATGTATGTCACAATCACAAAACATACTAATCTCAGAATCTAGCAACGCTATAATATGTAACGCCATTCGATCCCAGTTTCACATAAAATGTGCTTTGAGCAAATATATGTCGATGTCGATGAACGCTGAATAAGAAGAGATTTACATATTACAATTCATGTCTACACTTGCAAGACAAGTGACTATACAGGGAGCTTCCATAAAGAAGCTTCGGCATTTTAGGGGGGGTGGGGTGTCGAGCT